>RJVU01071319.1:1099942-1118956 GCA_003731715.1 Anabarilius grahami
AAAAAAAAAAAAAAAAAAAACAGTGCTCAATTTTGTGCACAAATTTATTAATAACAAAGAAATTATATAACACGACTGGTTGGGTAAGATAGTATATACTGTATAACAGCAGAAATGTGCCAATGATCACTTTGGTATATAGCTAATATACATAGGAATATTGCAAATGTGCATTAAAGAGGTTTTGGAATGAGGAATAAGAAATGGAAGTATAGTCTCATCAGCGCATACTCGCACACACATCTATGACGTTAGGAACGCTGGGAATCATAAATTAGATTTAATTGCTCCTGCCTCTATCTGGACGCTGACTCAGAACTATGGGAGTCCTGGATGAGAATCACACAGACCTTCCACTGTTAGATGACGAGCCAGAGCGCCTCTGTACCGCTGAAGTGAAGACCACAGCAGATAATAAATGCAATCGATCTTACACTGCAGTCTGACTCTGTTGTTTAGGAATGTTTGAGAACCGATGGTTAGTGAAGTATCACTGGTGTTTGTTGATAAGAGAATAACAGACTTTAACCTCCTGGAATCCTACACACACACACACACACACACACACACAGACACAGACACAGACACACACAGACACACACACATGTTCGTTTTTGTGAATTGTGGGGACATTCCATAGTGGGGACATTCCATAATGGTTTTTATACTGTACAAACCGTATTTTCTATCCCCTACACTACCCCTACCCCTAAACCTAACCATCACAGGAAACTGTGCACACTTTTACTTTCTCACAAAAACTCATTCTGGAGTTTATAAGCCTTTTGAAAAGTGGGGACATGGGTAATGTCCTCATAAGTCACCCTCTCCTTGTAATACCTATGTCATACCCATGTCATTATACACATTTGTGTCCTGATATGTCACAAAAACGCGCGCACACACACAAGGGGATTTTTGTTTTTCCTTTCACATCATTATAGTGTTCAGAGCATAACATAAGACACTATATGTGACCCTGGACCACAAAACCAGTCATAATTCGCACGGGTATATTTGTAGCAATAGCCAACAATACATTGTATGGGTCAAAATTATGGATTTTTCTTTTATGCCAAAAATCATTAGGATATTAAGTAAAGATAATGTTCCATGAAGATATATTGTAAATTTCCTACCATAAATATATAAAAAAAAAAATTTGTGAGTGGATATGCATTGCTAAGGACTTAATTTGGACAATTTTAAAGCAGATTTTTTTGCACCCTCAGATTCTATATTTTCAAATAGTTGTATCTCGGCCAAATATTGTCCTAACAAACTATACATCAATGGAAAGATTATTTATTCAGCTTTCAGATGATGTATAAATTTCCATTAAAAAAAAAAAAAAAAACCCTTATGACTGGTTTTGTGGTCAATATGGTCACATATGACCTTTTTTATAAAAATTACACTAATCATACATGCAACCAATTTTGCATTGAAATATATAATTTATTATTTACATACCTTCATACCTTGCATTTCCTACCTTCATATATGCACTCACGACCATTTTATTAGTTAAACCTTGCTAGTGCCAGGTTGGACCCTGAAATACTCAAGCTAATGCTGTCAATCGATTAAAATAAATTAACTAATTAATTGCACGTTATTTATGTAATTAATCACAATTAAAAACATTGGAGTTTTTAATATTTTTATATTGTAACAATTTCACAGTTACTCTCCAAATGAATGTAGAAACAACTTAGACAGTATATTTTAAATATTTGTTTAATGGCATCATTTTATGAATGAAGGCCAGTATTACTGATACTAATACTGTACTGATGTCTTTATGAAATAATTTTTTTTAAAACATTAATTATAGACATTCATCATTACAGTATACATGAAAGCTATCAATTTCAACATTTATTAGGCTTTAAAAAAATTACTTAATAACTTAATCTTCACATAAACCCATTATAATGTCATATTTACCTTTGGCCTGTCTAACAATTAGGAAATTTAATCCTTATTAAAGCTACAATTTGTAATACCTTTGTTCTTTGATTAACATTAATGACAGACATCATCACAGCAACTGGTTTATTAGGCTGCTGTCACTTTAAGAGCTGCAGCTGCCGAACATGATGCGGATCTGACGCACATCTCATTTAAGACTTTTTTTAACTCATTTAAGACTACTCTTATGAGGATACTCGATAAAACGGGCATTTCGGCATAATTCTGTGTGTTATTGTTTGTTCAAGCGCAAAAGAGAGCACGATACTGGTGCTCGTCTTTCTGTGCACACGAGTCATGTGTGTGTCACATGACACAACATTCACAGACAGCGTGTTCTCGTTTGTCTTGTGGCGCTTGAATGGTTTAAAAGCATTTGTGTGAATAACAGCGTGATCATTTAATGTTGACAGCACTAATTCAAGCGCAAAAGGAAACTCAATTCATTACTCGCTGTGTGGGAAGCATGTGAATACTGAATTGAGCTCTCTTTCATGTCTTCTTATGCTTGAAAATGCCTGTATTGGCGAGTATCCTTGAAAACATGTCTTAAGTGAATGTAAACAGTTGAGAAAGAAAACAGGTATCATTATATTGGATCCGTGCATTAGCTCTTAAAGTGACAGCAGCCTAATATTGTAGTTATGTTTTTATGATGACACAATTATTGTTTATTAGCGAGCTAATAAGAAGGAGAATATGAAAAAAGTGGCATGGGTTAACCTCAAGGCGATGTCTCTAACAAAACAAGTCATCATTAGGAGGTGTTCTGAAGACTACATGACACAAGCTGCCTGTGTGAAGAGTTCAACAGAACTCTGAAGAAAGCCATAGCCGTGTGTAATCATTTGTGTTTGTTGAGGCTGAAGGCAACTTACGAGATTGGGAGGGGATCAGGAATTGCTGAACCAAGTCGTCATTTTGAACTTAAGTATTTTGAGCTAAAGCCTTCAGGATATTTTTAGTCCTACTTTGATGCATATTTGGTGTTGAAACATTTGTGACTGTAAACACAGACAAAACAGAGATGATGAAAAATATCTGCCAAAATGTCTCAATTCGACCCATGTTGCCAGGGCAACAAACTCATATAAGTCAAAACTACCTCCAGAATAATTTTCTTCTCTTGATAGAATCAAGCATCACTGGTTGTTTATGGAGCCACATTAATACTCTGTTCCAAAACCTAGAGAGTCCTTCCTGTCTACACACTGTAGGCAACTGAATTCTGAAGCAGATGATTGACCAAAATGGAACCTTTTAACATACTTATTTTGAATGCTCTATATACACACTAGCATTCAAAAGTATATATATTTCTTTTTTGAAAGGATGCATTAAATCACTAAAAAAGTGTCAGTAAAGACTTTTGCTTTGTAACAAAAAACATCCGTAACACTTTACAAAAGCTCTTATTTGTTAACAGTAGTTAATATATTAACTAACATGAACTAAAAATGAGCAATACATTTGTTACAATATTTATTAATCTTTGTTACTATTAATACAAATCCAGCTGTGCGTTGTTCATGTTAATTCACAGAGCATAAACTAATGTTTACAAATACAATACATGAACTAGGATTAATAAATGCTGTTGAATTATTGTTAATATTGTTAATTCTTAGCTAATGAAAATTTATGGTAAAGTGTTACCAAAAAATTTTTTTTCAAATAAATGCTTTCCTCAAAAATATTAAGCAAAGTAATAAACAATCAAAGAAATAAATTATATTTTAAACCATTATTTTAAGGTATATATGTGTGTGTGTGTCTGTATATATATATATATATACAGTACAGACCAAAAGTTTGGAACCACTAAGATTTTTAATGTTTTTAAAAGAAGTTTCGTCTGCTCACCAAGGCTACATTTATTTAATTAAAAATACAGTAAAAACAGTAATATTGTGAAATATTATTACAATTTAAAATAACTGTTTTCTATTTGAATATATTTCACAAAGTAATTTATTCCTGTGATGGCAAAGCTGAATTTTCAGCATCATTACTCCAGTCTTCAGTGTCACATGATCCTTCAGAAATCATTCTAATATGCTGATCTGCTGCTCAAGAAACATTTAATGTGTACAATTGTACAAAATATTTGTGTACAATATTTTTTTTCAGGATTATTTGATGAATAGAAAGTTCAAAAGAACAGTGTTTATCTGAAATCTAATCTTTTGTAACATTATAAATGTCTTTACTGCCACTTTTGATTGATTTAATGCATCCTTGCTGAATAAAAGTATTCATTTCTTTAATTTCTTTTCAAAAAAATAAAAATAAAAATTCTTACTGACCCCAAACTTTTGAACGGTAGTGTATAATGCTACAGAAGCTTTGTATTTCAGATAAATGCTGTTCTTTTGAACTTTCTATTCATCAAGGAATCCTGAAAAAAAAAGTACACAACTGTTTTCAACATTGAAAATAATCATAAATGTTTATTGAGCAGCAAATCAGCATATTAGAATGATTTCTGAAGGATCATGTGACACTGAAGACTGGAGTAACGATGCTGAAAATTCAGCTTTGCATCACAGGAATAAATTACTTTGTCAAATATATTTAAATAGTACACAGTTATTTTAAATTGTAATAATATTTCACAATATTACTGTTTTTTACTGTATTTTTAATTAAATAAATGTAGCCTTGGTGAGCAGACGAAACTTCTTTTAAAAACATTAAAAATCTTAGTGGTTCCAAACTTTTGGTCTGTACTGTATATATATATTATATGTAAGCAATAAGGTACAAGAGGCTGTGCTGTATCGTGAATAACGATCGCGTCGTGCCTAACAACGCCCTTCAGCCGTGACTTATTCACGATACAGCACTAGCCTCGAGTACCTTATTGCTTTTATAAAATGGTTACCACACAATACAAATATTAAAGCCACAAATATGTATCAATGCAACTTTCATGAAGTAAACTTTCACTAAAGCCTTCCTTCTGCCAGAAAAAATAGTCCCTTACTGTGAACAGCAACAGAAGTTACATTATTACGCCATTAGATGGCGGCAAAGACCGTCTTTATGAGTGTGTCAGTCAGTAGAGAAGACTTTTACATTGAAAACACTGAATTCTTGTGAACACGGAACAAGACGCAACTGACAAATGCTTTGACTGGCGCTGTCAGTCACGGGAAAACCCCTTAACTGTTAAAAGGACAAGATAATACATCAGACATTTAAACAGATTTGTTCTTATGAACATCGGACTGACCTGAAGGAAAATGCTAAATCTGAATGCAGGTAATAAACTCGCTCACTTGATCTCTTTCTCACAATACTCTTCTACATAATACAGTAAGCTTCAATGAACAATATCAATTGAGAACAAACAGTTTATGTTGCTAAGAGTGGTTGCTAAGGGTGTTGTGTGGTGATACACAGAACCGTTGGGTGAAGCGGTCATAGCCGTGTTTTATCGTGAATAAAACACAGCTATTGACCAATCAGAATCAAGTACAGGAACTAACCGTTTTATAAATTATATTATATACACAATATGGAAGCTTGTTTCTGCCACAGAAAAAAAAGTCGTTGTGGTTTATCATCTCACAGTTCGCAATTGCAAGTTATAAAGTCAGAATTACGGGATATAAACTTGCAACTGCTAAAACAAACACAGAATTGTCAGATAACTTTATTTAGTAACTTTATTTTTATTCCCTGGCTGAAACAAAGTTCCACAATATTCTGACATGGATTAAAATTCATACCGCACATAAACATTAGACAACGTACTCTATTTAATTTAGACTATATTAGAACTTCTTTTTTTTTCTTTTTTTCCCCAGAATTTATTGAATTATAAGCACATTTTAATAAACTTTTCTCTTCTGGCTTTGTCAGTAATCTTAGATGAATTTCTGTCATTGACAAAAGGTTTTGAAACGGAGCCCAAATGGGTTTGTGTCGGTAAACAGAAAGTGACAACTGTGACAAGCCGTGACATCTGCAAGACTACTGAGAAAAACACATTCTTGTCTGGTTTAAAAAAATAAATAAATAGAAAAAAAAAAGGTTTGATATTTATTTATATTTTTAGTTCAGGGCTATTGACAAGAAGATTGCTAGTTCAGTCATGCAAGAAGCAAACAATTACACACCAGTACTGTGCCCTTGAACAAGACACTTTACTCTAGGATACTCCAAACAAAATGACCCTGTTAAAAAAAAGATTTTCTGTAAAGCTCACTAAAGACCCATGTGCTCACAGAGAAAATTTCAAGCTCCAATCTTATTGTCTGGCTTCACACAGCTTCAAGAGTCATGGTATTTACAAAGCACCATGTCGCTATGGTGAATGTTTTTGAGGGAACAAAAAAAAATCACTAGATTTGGCAACATTTGTAAGAAGAACTGTACACTGCACAAAGGTCTGTTGTGATTATTGATTAACAATATCGCAATTATTTTACATAATCACAATAATTGTGCAATTAAAATTTCAATCGCTTTTTTGTCATTCAAATTAGGGAAATCCTATGGGCCTATCTTATTATACTTTCATTATTATAGTACATACACTACCGTTCAAAAGTTTGGGATCGGTACGATTTTTAATGGTTTTAAAAGAAGTTTCGTCTGCTAACCAAGACTGCATTTATTTAATTAAAAATACAGTAAAAACAGGAATATTGTGAAATATTATTACAATTTAAAATAACTGTTTTCTATTTGAATATATTTGACAAAGTAATTTATTCCTGTGATCAAAGCTGAATTTTCAGCATCATTACTCCAGTCTTCAGTGTCACATGATCCTTCAGAAATCATTCTAATATGCTGATCTGCTGCTCAAGAAAATTTATTGTGTACAATTGTACAAAATATTTGAGTACAATATTTTTTTTCAGGATTCTTTGATGAATAGAAAGTTCAAAAGAACAGCATTTATCTGAAATACAAAGCTTTTGTAACATTATAAATGTCTTTACTGTCACTTTTGATTGATTTAATGCATCCCTGTTGAATTAAAGTATTCATTTTTTTAATTTCTTTTCAAAAAAATAAAAATAAAAATAAAAATTCTTACTGTCCCCAAACTTTTGAACGGTAGTGTATAATGCTACAGAAGCTTTGTATTTCAGATAAATGCTGTTCTTTTGAACTTTTTATTAATCAAGAAAAAAAAGTACACAACTGTTTTCAACATTGATAATAATCAGAAATGTTTCTTGAGCAGCAAATCAGCATATTAGAATGATTTCTGAAGGATCATGTGACACTGAAGACTGGAGTAATGATGCTGAAAATTCAACTTTGCCATCACAGGAATAAATTACTTTGTAAAATATATTCAAATAGAAAACTGATTTATAATAATGTAATAATATTTCACAATATTCCTGTTTTTACTGTATTTTTTATTGAATAAATGCAGTCTTGGTTAGCAGACGAAACTTCTTTTAAAAACATTAAAAATTGTTCCGATCCCAAACTTTTGAACGGTAGTGTTTAAAAAATAAATAAACAAATAAATACTATGGCATCATTTTAGGTTTAAAACCTAATCTCATGACTATGTAACTGCATTTTGTCCTAACTGCAGCAAAATTCAACCATGAAAAGCTATATATCAAACAAAACATAACCAGAAATAGAGTTTTGTCTTCGAGAAGTAAGATCAAAGGTAAAAGTCACTCTGAAACTGTACTATAAACCAAAAGCAGAATTCAAAAAAACAAATCCATCTGGAACCCATGAAGAGGAACACAGATGAAAACAGATGACCTACCGAGAACATTTCCTGAGGGAACTTCATCCAGTTCTTCCAGCTCGCGGCCCATCAGCAGGTAGAGGCTGTCCACGGTACAGCAGGCCATGTGGGGGACGCTGGGTAAAACATCAGCTACTGAACAACCCTCAGGAAGCTGAAGGAGAAAATGATCAACAAAAATCCCACGTCAGCATTAGGACTCATATTACCAGACTGCATATGTGATAAATAGGGAGCAGTGAATTGCAAAACATCCATCCATACATCTTTTTTTTTTCAGTTCAAATATTAATAAATGTCAAAATCTTTGCAATTTTTTTTTATCAAACCTTGCAGCCCTGAATCACCTTTGTTTAAGTGGATGCTTCTGCTCTTAATTCGAAAACGTTCTTAATGGCTGATGACGGAGGAGTTTTATGCAAATTCGTCTCTGATTCCTCAACGAATGTCTCAGTTGTATGAGTCTTATAATAGTTTCTCGGTAATAATGTAATAATTAGCTCCAGACAGCTCAAACATGAGGAAATTAATTGGAAATGAACCCGAACGAGGCAGTTCATTTACCCGAGTTCAAGTTCACCAGGGTTAAGGATTATTAATTGTGTGATGATTATGTTATGAATTGCATTAATTCTTGGATAAGGAAACCGTCTGCAGTTATTAAGACAGACAAACAGCTGCTCACCACTCTGAGCGCCAGTGACGGATCGTATTTGGGTCCGAGCACAAACACCTTTTGGCCTTTTCTGACGACACCGCTGTAGACTCGTGCAAAGGCCAAAAAATGCTCTTTGTTATCCTCCTCCAATGCAGTTCTGACCGAAAGAGCCTCTGTCTGCGCACACAGAGCATCTGCAGAACACACAACCGTACAAAATAAAAATGAATGAGTAAATATACAAGATTTTAAAGAGGACCTATTATGCCTTTTTACATTTTCATCTCTCTTTAGCGTGTAATGTTGCTGTTTGAGCATGAAAAAGGTCTGCAAAGTTACAAAGCACAAAGTTATTCTCTATATCAGTGTCACTGTTTCTGAACTCCCTGAAACGCCTCCATTGTAGTCTTGAGGTTTCTTCCGGGAATGAACATGTCACAATATTCCTAATTTAAAGGGGACCGATAATGCCCCTTTTACAAGATGTAAAATAAGTCTCTGGTGTCCTCAGAATGTGTCTGTGAAGTTTCAGCTCAAAATACCCCACAGATCATTTATTATAGCTTGTCAAATTTGCCCCTATTTGGGTGTGAGCAAAAACACGCCGTTTTTGTGTGTGTCCCTTTAAATGCAAATGAGCTGCTGCTCCCCGCCCCCTTTCCAGAAGAGGGCGGAGCTTTAACAGCTCACGCTTCGGTTGCCCAACAACAACAAAGCTGGAGAATCTCACGCAGCCAAAATGAGGATTGTCAGTAACGGTGTTCAGCCTTACATTGTTCAAACCGGAGTCGACACTGATGGAGAGACTCAGGAAGAAGTTACAACTTTTATGAATGAAACTGGACATTTCTGAATGGTTAGTGGATACATTTATGTAGTTGCTGTGGAGTTGATTCAACTCATCGACTAGCATGTGCCGTCATGTTAATCTTTTGTTCAAATCCAGCATTGAATTGACCCTCGTTTGTGAAGCAGTCTGGTGTAAAATGACGGCATGTCAACAACACTCTACAACAACAACTCTTCCTCTTCTCTAAAGCAGCTCAACATGGCCTCGCCCCCTTTTTTGCGTGTTCTCGGGGGCGGGGTTTATGTAAATTTTAGGGTTAGTTAGTGATGTCACCAACCTGGGAAGAAGCTCGTTGTAGTCTCTACCAGCCGTTAGTTGTAGTCCTTAAACAGAGAATTCTTTAAAAGAAAATATCTCTCTGCATTGAACTTTGAGCGTCGTAACTTCGTAGATGTTGTTTATGCTCAAACAGCAACATTACACACTAACTAAAGTTAAAAAAGTGAAATCATAATCAAGGACCCCTTTAAATAATTCCCGCCCAAGGCATATGCAAAAGAAAGGATTGAGGCCTGGTTGAGCTGCGTTTTTTGATTATGGAAAGGGGCGGGACATTTCCCAAACACACTTGAAGCGGTTGACCAATCACAACACACTGGTCCAGCCGACCAATCAGAGCACAGTGTGCTTTTCAGAAGGAGGGGCTTCATAGAGACAGGAACTAAACACTGGGATGAGAGGAGCTGCAACAATGTAAAGTATGTGAAAAATAATGTTTTTGAACATTCAAACCTCTTCTAGGATGGATAACCTAAAAAAGCTAAACAAAAAACTTTGTAAAAGGGCATAGTAGGTGTTCTTAGGTACAGTCAAATAAATGAACATACCACGATCATTTTACACCTCTTTAACTCATTCACTGTCACACACACATCATTAAACAGACGCAGTTCTTGCCTGTAACGCTACCGGTGGCCGGGGCTGCTGGGGTGGAAGTACCTCCAGCATCAGCTGACCCGGGGCTTTCTGCACTCTGATTGGCAGCTTGTCTCTCGGCGTGCCGCTGCCTGGCCAGTTCTCTTCTCTGGGAGATCTCCTCCTGAGTCAACGGCCTGAAGGTGCGAAAACATCACAAATCATAATGCACGGTTATGAGCCACAGAAGCCTGAGCACTTGGCAAGATCACAGCTGGACAGTGGACTAGTGTTTTCTGAGCACAGGTCAACTTTTGTTGATAAACTGGTCAACCTCTCAAATGCAAATGTGTGATATGCTCATCTAGAGTACTGTGTGCTAATAGATGGATGATTAATTCTCATGAATTACATTTCTTAAACTCAGAAATCAGATCACTGCACAACTTTTATTTCATTTTATAGCACATTATTATTCCAATGCCAAATATACTGATTATGCAGTTATCAGCATTCACAACATACAATGTCGTCCATGTTTTAGCCTGTATTTACAGTTTTTCTCAATTGCTTAAACACTATAATCAGGCCTTTGAACTAAAATTTCAAAACCATAACGCCATTTTTCAAAAAGCACACCCATTTCCCTAAACTATAAACACTATTCCCCTGTTTTGACACGAGTCAGATTTGTTGAACTGTCACTGCAAAACTCTAGACACAAATCCCTTCATTTCTCATTGCCTACACCATGTTGTAATTTAGAAAGCACTAGCATTCAATATTGTTCACTCAAGTCAGCATAGCTTGAGCTCAATTAGCACACAGTTACCCACGTGGAAACACTAAGAGTCAAAATTTATCACACACCAATCAGAACCTTCAATAGAGAGATAAGAGAGCGCAAGTCACTTCATTTAGGTTCGGAACAATGGATCCAGAGAGACGTGATTGAAAAGGTCGAGGTCACCAGAGAGGAGGAGGAAGAGGATGAGCAAGAGCAGTAAGGAGTGGAGGAAGAGGTGAAGGAAGAGGATGAGGTGCAAGGAGACAAGGAGTCTCAGATGAAATTCGTGCCACTAGTTGACCATGTCCTTGTCCATGGTATGACTATGAGGGAGACTGGGCAATGAGTTCAGCCAAACTTAAGCTTCACCGTCACCTCAATCGCCTTCAGGGACACAGTTTGGTGTGCCTCAGTGTACTCTACTGTAACTTTTGAGTGCTGTACTCTGTTACAACACATGCATCAAATTGCCTTACATACAGATAGAGTTTCTGTCTGCTTCAATTTTGTAAAAAGGATGTTACAGTTACAGTAATCAGTACTTCTATTTTTGTAGGACACAGAGACGATGGAATAGAAGAAGCCTGACTGGACATTTCAGTTGATGCGTGCCAGGGGTGGATCAGGCATGCAAGAGGATTTCCCCCCCACTGCCTGGATAGGGCCAGTGCAGCCTGTGATGTTGATGAGATTCTCTGGCCTGATGTGATGCTGGGGCAGAATATTTTTTGTTGTTGTTTGGTGTATTGTACTGTACAGTACATTAAGGAATAAAAAAATTAGCAAATGTATACATGTGTTCATCATGTGAAAAGTTCCTTGAGGGGAAGAACCACAAGCAACACAACTTATTACTGGTTTTGGTTTTTGTAGTATTGTTTTGAATTTTTGCCCCAGTGTGTAAGACTATGTTGTAGTGTGTGTGTTTTCGAGGCCGTGTGTGTGATGTCTGAGGGCAAAGTTTGGTTTTTCAGCAAGAGTGAATGGTTTTGAGTGTAGAACTTCATTTTAACCTGAAAATAGGATGTTTGGGGAATTGAGTGAGACGTTATGGATTTGCGTTTACTGTTTTGAGAATATGAGGTATAGTTTCAAGAAATGTGCTTTAGCAATCGAGAAAAACTGTAATGTCAAATAAATTAAATCATTCATTTAACATGCAAAATGTCAGTATAAATGATTTTTTGACCAGCGGACGTAACATAAAATCTTACACTCTAAAAAATGCTGGGTTAAAAACAACCCAAGTTGGGTTGAAAATGGACAAACCCAGCGGTTGGGTTAAATGTTTGCCCAACCTGCTGGACAGTTTTACTTAACTCAGCTATTGTTTAAAAATGACTATATGTCTGGCTTAAAATAAACCCAAAATAGGTTGAAAATTAAAAATCAGACACATAATTACAAGAGGCAACAATAATAATCAAAAGGTGAACATTTATTAATAAGCAATTTACTAAATGTTTATTGTTTAATTATTATTCATTAAACTTATTAATAAATGTTCATGTATTAAACATATTAATAAATGTTAATTTCCAACATACTTTGGGTTCATTTTATGCAAGCAATACAGTCATTTTTAGACAGTAGTTGAGTTAAATAAAACTACCCAGTAGGTTAGGCAAACATTTAACCCAACCGCTGTGTTAAAACAATATTACTAGGTTCCCATTCACTAGGTTAAAACAGCCCAATCGCTGTGTTTGTCCATTTTCAACCCAACTTGGGTTGTTTTTAACCCAGCATTTTTTTAGAGTGTAAATTAGTGCAGCAGTTTTTTTTTTCCCGCCAGCTATTATCGCAGACATTCAATTTCAAAAGCAAAGATAAGTGAACTGATTCAATATTTCTATTTCAAAAGGAGGCCGACATTCCATTGTAAGAACAAAAGGGAGCTGCAGACAAGCTTAAATAGAACACCGAACTCTTACAATTGTTCAACTTGGAGATATAAATCTCAAACTGCTCAAAGTCAAACTGGCTCAGTTCTCAACAGACCAGAAATGTACCAAAGAGTTACCATAGCTTGAAACTAGCCAACATCAAGCACTAATAATGCACTTTTATGCTGTTAAGCAGCAGATCCAAGAGAAGATTTAAACCACGTTTGCGTCCAAACTGCTGCCACATATATTAAAGACTCATCTAATGCAGAGTGATGGCTCCATCTGAGGAGATGACAGATGAACGATTGCTACAGACTATAAACAAATCACTGAGAGGAACCTAACAGCCAACAACTGTGACTTATTTCGCTTTATATCTAAATATAGATGCTGTTACACGGCATACTTGCTGTAATTGGTTGGAAGACATTACCAGTGAAATGATTGAATGCGGAGTTCATCAAAATGACTTTTTATGACACTGCAAAACACTCGCCAAACAAGCTGTAACTGGTAGCAAAAGTTTCAGCTGAGAATTGACCGAAGCGATGCGTGTGGTATGACTCAACAGAGTTATGATTCTTTAGAATCATTGATTCGGACAGTTCACTCATACTCATACAGCATTCGAGGTGTCTGAATCTGTAAATACAGTAAACACTGATCGTCAAAATAAGTGTGACCCTGGAGTCATAAGTCGCACAGGTATATTTGTAGCAATAATTAAATCAAAATACACTGTATAGGTCAAAATTATCGATTTTTCTTTTATGCCAAAAATCATTAGGATATTAAGTAAAGATCACGTTCCATGAAGATATTTTGTACATTTCCTACCGTAACTATATCAAAAATGTATTTTTGTGAGTGGATATGCAAGGCGATTTTCTCAATATTTAGATTTTTATTTCACTCTCAGATTCCAGATTTTCAAATAGTTGTATCTTGACACAATGGATTATGTTGATTTTGGACTCATTTTAATCGTGAGAATCTGCTGTAAATAATAACGTGCCATTTTCCACGAGCACGTTTCATGAATTTACGAGCGAAAATGTGACAGTATGGTATATTGGTATATATATTGACATTTGGTATATTATTTACATATGGGTCTTGCAGGGCTTTACATACAAAAACTGTTTTAGTCAAAGCCCAAAACAATTTACTATAGCTCAGTGGTTAGAGCGTGGCACTAGCAATGCCAAGGTCATGGGTTCGATCCCAGGGATTGCACATACTCAGATACAAATGTATAGTATAATGCAATGTAAGTCGCTTTGGATAAAAGCGTCTGCCAAATGCATAAATGTAAATAAATGTAAATGTAAAACAATTATGCGTGTTGTATTCTACTGCATGAGACCTTTCAAATGACATATGACACATGACTATTTGAGCTGTATGATGTTTTTGACATATTACAGAACATAGTACAAAAAAGTATTTCATAAATTATATATATATATATTTTTATCAGCAAATAACTCAGCACTACTTAGGAGTTAATCAAATTGGCTAATTGGCATTGTAAAGATCAGGCTCTAAGCTTTCAAATGACACCTATTTTGTGTTGATCAAGGCAGTGGTTTTGAAAAATATGATTACTAATTTTTTTGCAGCTAGGTGGCGCCCACGAGTGGTAAACTCCGTTTAAGAGGGATAAAAATGGTTAGATGCATTTCTAAGCTTTAAAATGATACTTATTTGTGTTATTCGATTCAGTGGTTGTGTAGGAATTTGATTATGAATTTTTTTGCAGACGGTACACTTCAGGTTTAAGGGGTTAATTATTTTTGATCATTGACACAATTTGAGTAACAAGGTAAAAAAAAAAAAAAAAAAGTTTAGATTGACACCACAATTTGTGCAAAATTGAGAAAACGGAGTGAGATTTACCATCCCATCATGCTGTAGAAAGGGTGCAAATGTGGTTACTTTTAGTTTATAGGATGTTACATGATTGTTAATGATTAAAAATTGTTTTTTACAACAGGGAATTAAATACCAGATGGGATTTGTGTCTTTAATGGTTGGAAAAAGTGATGTTACAAAGCGTACCTTATTCATGGAAAGTGTTGGCTGTAACTTCAGAGCTGTAAACAAAGCTAGTTATGATGATTTTAGAGAACACTGCCATAAATAAATATTAATTACAAGTTTGGGGTGCATCAATTATATTAAACAGGATACAGTCCAGAGGAAAACCTCAAGTCCTCTACTTCAGTTAAAAAAACTATTTAAAAAAACAAAAAAAACAATTGTGAATTTGACCATAAATAAACTGATTTGGGTCTTAATTACACTTTTACCTACTTCCCCCTCCTTTGACTTCCGCTCCATTAGTGCTTCAATCATGTTGCGTGTCTCAAGTGCTTTATATCAGTCCTTCTCTGAATCACCACGTTTTCCTTTTCAAAGGTCTAAATGTGTCACTTATTGGCAATAATGGAAACAGCATGAAGCTCGTTTACAAGCTCGGCCACTGTGGTCGTGAAGTAATGGGTACAGAACCTTACGGCAAAGTCTTTAAAAACCACAAGCGGGATTGTTTTTTAATACTCTCAAAGGGAGAAAAAAGATGATAGAGGAATGGAAATATAAATTGTTTCTAAATCTGCACACACAAAACACATAATCTACTCGCAAAACACACTTCATCAGTTTTCAGCGTGCAAGACGTTAAACTACAGATGTTTTCCATTGGAATCAATTGTTAAGATATCTACATTTTACACTAATTAGATTTATGACTACAACATATAAATAACTGATGGACTCAAGAAAAGCCAGGTTCAAATCTGACCAATCTCCAGTGTTCTGTCTCATAAAGGCAAAAAATAATATTTTTATATATAATGTACACATACAGTACACATACCAACAAGTTCCATTAAACAATCAAAATATAAGGGAAATATTTAATTTTTTACATTTAATATGAAGGGGAAAAAACACTAAAGGTGTTAAGGTATTAATCTGACAAGATGTATGTAGAAAAATGATTAGAAAATCAAAAAGCCCACAGGAAAAACAAATAAAACAAGCACAATATTCTGACAAAATCTTTAACCAAATAAAGTGTGAAGGTCTATTTTCCTAGGCTGGACATCACTCTTGGACACTATTGTACATTAACATTTAAAGGTTTCATAAACTCTTAGGAAAAAAAAGGTTAATTGGGCTTCTATATAGAAACCTAATGTTTTTGACTAAATTTTAAAGAAGGCTTTATGCCAAAAAGGTTCTATATAAAGGAGAAATTTCTTAAATTATTGCATAATACTTCCATATTTAACAGGTTTACATTTACATTTACATTTATGCATTTGGCAGACGCTTTTATCCAAAGCGACTTACATTGCATTATACTATACATTTGTATCTGAGTATGTGCAATCCCTGGGATCGAACCCATGACCTTGGCATTGCTAGTGACATGCTCTAACCACTGAGCTACAGGAAATTACAATTTTTCAAGTGATATAGTGTCTTTACGGGGTGTTTAACGGATAAAATTCCATTAACATTACAAATTAATTTAAAAATAATTAATTAAACTAAATCCATAAGATCCCATGAAGTGCCTGACAGAACCCTTCAAGGTTCTATATAGAACCTTCTATTTTTAAAGAAACCTTGCTATTCCGATGAGTAACACTGTTTATTGCATAATCATCAATGTATTTGGAACATCTATGTCTGTGCATGTGAAATTACAGCCCAACCAATTTTCTGCCTACCGACTGCCTTGTGCCATTAATAAAAGCCCCCAGCACCAGCAGCCAATCAGGCGAGCCAACATATTAGCGTTCCATGCGGGGCATGTGTAAGAGTGGCTGACAACACTCCCACACGCCAAACCTTATACCACACACACACACACACACACACACTGACCCAAATTGATCATTGCTATGGCAACCCCAAAGGTGGAGGAATGCATTTGTGCTTTGCAGGTTTCCTGATGCAGTTCATTCAATTGGAAAAAAGGAGAGAAAAAAAATAGCAGACTTGACCTGAGTATATATGTCAGGAATGTGCGCCATTCAATTCCTCGAAGTGAACTGAGGTGACAGGCAGGATGCAAATCTGAACCGAAGAATGTAAACAATGCAAAACCACTTGTATTTTTTAATGTTCAAATAGAGAAAAATATATTTTTTGCAATTACTATCGGTGAAAAGGTTGAAGTCGGTAATTTTTTTAAATGTTTTTGAAAGTAGTCTCGTGCTCACGAAGGCTTGATCAAAAATACAGTGAAAACAGTTATATTGTGAAATAACCGTTTCCATTTAAATATATTTTAAAATGTAAAAATGGAGTCTTCAAGCAGTGAGGAAGATTTTGTTGTCCTCTCACTTCTTAAAAAGAGAAAAAGAAAGAGGAAGTATTGAGTCCATTCAATCCTGAGATTGCATAGAGAGGAAGGAGAGAGACTGCGGGATTATCCCGAGCGATTCAAAGTTTACTTCAGGATGTCAGTGGCTCAGTTTGATTTTGGAGTTTTCATATGCATTTTTTCTTATTCATCATCCTAAAAATTCATCACGCACAGAAACCTTGCACACTGAGTCCGATGCGCATTAATTAATCCGTTGCAAAACAATACAAAACGGAGTCTTCAAGCAGTGAGGATGACTTTGTTGTCCTCTCACTTCTTAAAAAGAGAAAAAGAAAAAGGAAATATTGGGTTCATTCAATCCTGAGATTGTGTAAAGAGGAAGGAGAGAGACTGCGGGAATATCCCGAGCGATTCAAAGTTTACTTCAGGATGTCAGTGGCTCAGTTTGATGCTTTGCTAGCGCACTTTGTCATACAGTGCTTTGTGCTGCGAGACGAAGTGAATCAACTTGTCAGACGCCATTCTGGATTTTGCTTGTACGGTGGCTCTGAATGGTCAAAACACCTCTCAAAAGGCTTGCTACGGATGCAAAAAAATGATTTTTTTTAAAACAGATGAACGTTTTTGGAGGCAGTGTGTAAACGTGATTGACACAAGGTGAGGTCGTATTTATTTTTTAACATGCGGAAATTTCAGACGTGAATTTCGGACTCTGTGCAAAGACCTTTAGTGTTTTAAAGATTTACTTAGATTTATACTGTCTTAGATATTTATAAATAACTAAATAAATAAACTGGGGAGCAGGGGGGTCAATTATGTAAATTTCCCCTCTGGTCATTCCAATTCAATGTCTTTTGGGCAATGATCAAAATCGATTAAAATCCACAACGATGAACTAAAAGAAATATGCATTTTGAATTTATTTTATTTTCTTGCTGGAAATGGATAGGAATTCTACTCAGTCAGTCTAACATGTATCCACAAGGGATTTTCAATAAATACTTCAAGACAACCACAGTGCCACGCTGAAGAATTAGAGGGGGAAAAAATCATATTCTCTCATGCAAACAGAGTAAAAACAAACAAACAATAAAAAATAAAAAAACAGTTCTTTTGAAAGTATACCCATACTCCTCCTAGCATGTCTCATATGAGCTCGGAGCTCGAAAACTCACAGAACGAACCTCAACAGAAGCTTCTATCAAATCAAGACGAAAGATCAAATGAGCTACAAGTAGCATTGCTGCTTATGCCAAAGTCTCCCTCCAGCGCAGGATATCTGGGTTTGCTTAAATAACACTGTTTTGATATGTAAAGGCTGGAACGGTGCCTTTGAAATGTGGGTCGGGGAATAACTCTAGCAGCTGCTTCCATCGCCACTTTTTAAGCTGAAATCTGAGATGCACCTTGGTCTAAACGAACGTTTTACGTCCGTTTTCTCAGCCTCTTTATGTTTCCAATGCCCCTTTATCAGTTCACTCTCAAGGGTCAAAGGTCATCTGATGTGGGACTGTCTACATTCGTTTGATGGTATCGGGCTCCGTCGCTACGCTAATGTGCTTATGGACGATCACATTTAGATATGGTGTTTTGAAAGAAAACTCATTTACAAGCTAAAAGCTGTACTCACAAAAGATGATGTCATCCTTTAGACCTAGACGCACCTCCCCCACACTTCATTTGCAGCAGAAACGCTTGCGGAGCCAAGAAAACAAATATATGGCTGTTTCTTTATCTATGGGCACTTTTGGTCCCTAGAAATTAAACTGTGCTAACCTTTTCAAACACACACTCATTTCAGGGCAATTTAATTCATGCACAACAGGACAATTCTATCATTTTTTTTAACCCTAAACTGCCATTAAAAAGGTAATCTGTGTATATATATATATATATATAGGCCTATATATATATATATA
>RJVU01071319.1:1126263-1187083 GCA_003731715.1 Anabarilius grahami
AGTAATATTGTGAAATATTATTACAATTTAAAATAAAAGGTTTTCTATTTTAATATATTTTAAAATGTAATTTATTCCTGTGATCAAAGCTGAATTTTCAGCATCATTACTCCAGTCTTCAGTGTCACATGATCCTTCAGAAATCATTCTAATATGATGATTTATTATTAATGTTGTAAACAGTTGTACTGTTTAATATTTTTATGACCTGTGATACATTTTTCAGGATTCATTGATGAGTAAAAAGTTTAAAAAGAACAGTATTTATTTAAAATAGAAATATGTTGTAACAATATACACTACCATTCAAAAGTTTGGGGTCAGTAATTTATTTTTCTTTCTTTTCTTTTTTTTTTTAAGAAATTGATACTTTTATTCAGCAAGGATGTGTTAAATTGATTTAAAAAAAATGATAGTAAAGACATATTGTTAGAAAATATTTATATGTTTGCAACTAAAAAAAGAAAATAAATCAAATGAGATGAAGTACCTTTCATTCACTGGATTATCCATTGTTTTTTGTTCGTTTGTTTGTTTGCTCATCAACTATTTTTCATTGCATTTTTATCACTATACTGAGGTCAAATGAATCATACCACGATATAAGATTTTGGTGATACTGCCCACCTCCACTCCAGGCTGTCACCTACTGCAGAAGGTGAGAAGGAAGACAAAATGTGAGAACAAAAGGGCTGCGAACACCGGACTGACGAATCACGTATGGAAGTGTAAGACTTTGTGAGTGGGTGGAATGTTTGAAAAGACACAGATGGAAACAAAGACCCACTTGACTGAATTATCTGTAACAGCACCAAATATCATTGTACACTTCCACCCGACCCGATGAATAATGGAAAATGTCTGATCCAAGGTCAGTCCAAAAGGGGCCGTCTGCTTTTGTTCCCGTCTGCACGCTGACTGACACACTGACTCCAGAACAAAGAGTCTGAGCAGCTCATACCCTCAGATCTGAGGTCACATGAGGAGGCTTACGCAGCCGAGAGCGCCATCTAGCGTCTGCTCTTGGATCTGCGACAGGCATTGTTCCTCAGCGCTGACACCATACTTAGGAGGATGAAAATTGAAAAACATTTATTTCAGTTGAGTCCAGACACAAAGGACATCAACAGGGACAGGATCTAAACAAGCAACATTACTGTAGGATATCAATTGTCATAGTTCAACAACAACAAAAAAAAGCAGCAGCACAAACCTGTGCTCACACACATACAGTACACACACAGAGCAAGCAAGGTGCCGTATCGATCAACCGCTACATCGCTGTTTGGCCAAGGTCCATTAAGTTTGTAGAACCCAAGGGCTCTAGCAAACTTACTCAAACACACACACAGACACACACACACACACACACACACACACAGATCTATTATTCAGTATCCTGGAGCTCTCGTCCTAGTCAAAAAGTCTGGAGGAATGTATACAGGATTCTTTTTGGAATTTCTCTCATCATTAGGAACCAATCTTAAAAGGATCCTATTGGGAATTCAAAGGGAATCAAATCAGATTCCCCAGGATAAATTGGAATTTTTGTACCTATTGAATAAATAGAGAGTATTTTTATCAGAAATCTACTAATATGGTATTGGAATAATCCTTTTATAATATCAATTGCCTTTTTTAAATCCCAAAAGACTTCCATTAAATGTCCCACTGCTCTGCAAAAGCACCACTCACACTCTAAAAAATACTTAAATTTGGGTCAAATATGGACAACCCAACCGCTGGGTTAAATGTAGGGTATCCATTTTTTCAACAACGCTGTTGGACATTGTTGATATTTGAAATCAACCCAAACAAACCCAGCCCTCTCTTCATTGCTCCGCCTCCAAAACTCACACTCCAATCCTAACCGCCCTGCTCCGAGTCGGTTTCGAACCCCGGCTTGTCCGCTTCTGGCATGCAAGGTGAGTGCACTATCAATGACACAAAACACCTCATTCTCTAGCAATCGTCAGTGTGCAGTGGTTTACCTGCACAACTCTCACTATCTGGCCACTGTTACACACGCAATGCGAGAGTGTATCACAACTATGGGGGGCAGTCGTGGCCTAATGGATAGAGAGTCGGACTTGTAACCCAAAGGTCATGGGTTCGAGTCTCAGGTCCGGCAGGGATTGTCGGTGAGGGGAGTGAATGTCCAGCGCTCTCCCCACCCTCAATACCATGACTGAGGTGAGACCCTTGAGCAAGGCACCGTACCCCCAACTGCTCCCCGGGCGCCGCAGCAATGGCTAACCACTGCTCCGGGTGTGTGTTCACGGTGTGTGTGTTCACGGTGTGTGTGTGCACTTGGATGGGTTAAATGCAGAGCACAAATTCCGAGTATGGGTCACCATACTTGGCCACATGTCACTTCACTCACACTTTTAACTGATAAAGCGCAGCTGATGAACGAACGACAAGGAAGCACAAAAAATTTACGTACAGTACACGAGAAAATACAAACAAGAGTTTGTTGTTAATCGCCAACAGCACAGCAGCTCCAGACAATCATGACAGTCAAACCCAGTGTTACTCACATGAAAAGCGGGTTCAAAGCAGCCTCCGCTTCTGTTTTCAGGCCTTCCCGCTTAGCTCTTTCCAGCTTTGGAAAGCTTTTCTAATATTAACACGGCAGCACTTGCCCACAATGCCCAGTCATAAAAATTCATTTCAAATCTCCCTCTTGCTCGTTCTGTCTCCATGACCGTCATACGCCCCCTAATGCTGATTGGTCAGACGTTTGTTGTTGGTATCGGCCTGACTAACTTCCAAACAGTGTAGTTGAAAAAAATGGATCTTTAAAGGGGTCCTTGATTATGATTTCAGTTTTTTTTTTTTACTTTAGTTAGCGTGTAATGTTGCTGTTTGATCATAAACAACATCTACAATGTTACGACGCTCAAAGTTCAATACAAAGGGAGATATTTTCTTTTACAGAAATCGCTTTTTAAGTGGTTGGTAGAGACTACAGCGAGCTTCTTCCTGGGTTAGTGACATCACAAACCCCAACATTTACATAAAACACGCCCCCGAGAACACGCAACAAAGGGGGCGAGGCCATGTTGGGCTGCTTTAGAGAAGAGGAAGAGTTGTTGTTGTAGAGTGTTGTTGACATGCCGTCATTTTACACCGGACTGCTTCACAAACGAGGGTCAATTCAACACTGGATTTGCACAAAAGATTAACATGACGGCACATGCTATTCAGAAACGTCCAGTTTCATACTAAAAGTTGTAACTTCTTCCTGAGTCTCTCCATCAGTGTCGACTCCGGTTTGAACAATGTAAGGCTGAACACCGTTACTGGCAATCCTCATTTTGGCTGAGTGAGATTCTCCAGCTTTGTTGTTGTTGAGCAACCGAAACGTGAGCTGTTAAAGCTCCACCCTCTTCTGGAAAGGGGGAGGGGAGCAGCAGCTCATTTGCATTTAAAGGGACACACACAAAAACGGCGTGTTTTTGCTCACACCCAAATAGGGGCAAATTTGACAAGCTATAATAAATGATCTGTGGGGTATTTTGAGCTGAAACTTCACACACACATTCTAGGGACACCGGAGACTTATATTACATCTTGTAAAAGGGGCATTACAGGTCCCCTTTAAAAAAAAAATTTAAAATTTTTAACCCAACATTTGAAAGAGTTTGTCCATATTTGACCCAATTGTTTTTAGAGTGCAGTAGCTACAGCAACACTGGAGCTAAGAAAAAGTCTTTTTTTTTTAATTCATTTTGATTTATTTGAAATTAAATTTCACACTCATCAGAGCACAGTTAAGACAAATTCTTTCTTCATAGTCTAGACATTTTCTTAGCATTTTGTCTTTGTTGTGCAGGAAAGCCAGGGTCCAAAATGAACGCAAGTAACACGGTTGCTGCACACAGTTCAAGTCTAATCCTCGCTGATGTAAATTATGTGAACGACTCAAATCAAAGTCCTATAAACCATCTACAAAAGAAAACATCTGTCCTGACTCTATCCTCAGAGGAAGATTTACCAGCAGAGGTTTATCTATGATGCCTAAAGGCTGTTTTTCTACCGAACACCATGTGGAGACATATGTAGAATGTTCCTCACATTAAGCCACCAAAACAAAAATATGAAAAACAAAATCACAATGGGTCTTCACGTTTATGTGACAGGACACAGAAACAGGCTCATTTTGTATATGATGCTGCGTGTGACAAAACAACCTTCAAGACCGTTTGTTTGCTACACATATCCAGGGAAAAAGCTAAATAATCGTATTGTCATAGGAGCACCAATATACTTAAAATAATTTGTATGTCCAGTAAGGAATATTTATGGTCGGTAAATTCTCAATTCACCTGTTAATATCCGGTGTAGCAAAAATAACTTTTGTCCAAATGGTTATTATAAGTTTTGTGAATAGTGTTTTAACATATCTAGGTATTCATATGTGTTATGCTGGAAAAGAAAATTACCATAAGGAATATTATTATATTATATATATTATATATCTCAAAAAATGAGCTTTCAGTAAGATTTTGTTTGGGCGCAGTACCAAACATTTCCACTAGATGAAATTCGCTTCCCATTCGTTTCCAATGCATCATTTTTGACCGCAAACAGTACAAGTGTGACCTTTTCGATCATGTCTGTGATTTTTTGTTTGTGTTCACTTCACATAGCAAGTGCCAAAACCTTTACCAAGTTTTGTACCATTTCGATGAATTAAAAAATTCTAAAAAAACAAAATTTAAAATAATTTGATTAAAAACAACTGAACAGCGCCAGAAATTTAGATAACCGCAGTCTTAGAATCATTAAGTCTCCAAAATTATGATCACATGCCATCTACAGAACATAACCGCAACAATACAATCTCTCTATAACTAACATCTATATGAAAATGAACCACACACAACATTGGAAACAGACACTGGCTTAAAATAACACACATCTGTAAGTTCAATACCTCTGTTTGTTCTGCGGCAGAGCTTTGGAGTCCACGGCAAACATCTTTGACACAAAGACAATTACAGGCGCCGTCTCATCAGCTGAACAATCTAGAAATGCTACAGGAGACAAACACACAGAGCAAAAAGATTAAAAAGAGAGTCTTATTTAATGCCAGCAACACTAGTGTAATTGTACAATTCGGACTTTGAACACAATATGGATGGGACACGGTGTGGTCTTTTTATATGAATACGAAATCAAACTAAATTTCACACCTAAGCGGAATCAGAAATGACTTCAAAGTGTGATTTTACAATCCGTAAGTCAGAATTGAGGATTCAAAGAAACCTCTGCCTGAGGCCACATGATATTAAAAGCATCCTGCTATTACACAAACTCGTCGCAATTGTGTGAAGGCTGGAAAAACAAATGTCCTCTGGCAACTTTTAACACAGACGGCTACAAAAGTCAGTTAATAAACTGCAGGTTCTTCAATGCAGCACTATAGATTTCACAAAGAAACTTGTTATCAAGAACCCGCTTTCAGCTGTATGGGGTTCTTCAGCAGCTATTTGGTTCTTTGTAATTAAAAAAGTTAATTTTAACTATTTTAATTATGAGAGAAGAACAAAACACTAAACTTGGTTAGGGTATTTATCTGACAAAAAAGGGCATAGAGAATCAAAAAGCTCACAGGAATAAAGCATTCATGGACTACAACATAATTAGTTACAACATAATATTATCTCTTGTTTTGCATGCGTTCATAATTTCTTTGGATGACAGCCTGGACAAAAATTATGTCGGCACAATTTGGCATATTTCATTGCATTATCATCAAAAATAAACCAATTGACTCTAAACACAACTACACAATGTGATTACAAAATCTTTAACAAATTTTAAATAATATTTGAATAAAGGGTGAAGATGTCAATTTTCCTAGACTGGACATCAGTTTTGGCCACTACTGTAGATGGTTTCCTAAAGAACTAGAGAAAAACAAAATCATTGTGACACAATGTTTTGGTTCTAAATTAAACCTTTATTTAAAAAAAAAGAATAGTTCACCCAAAAATTTTAAAAAATTCTGTCATCACGTACGGTTATGTATCGCATATTAGCATTGGATGTCATTGCATGCATTTCACGTATATCGTCATTGGCATACACAAGAGCGAAATCTGAACTTTTTCCTCACGGGTAACTCCTGATCATGCAGATTTCTATTGAAATGACTGGATTTCGTCTGCGAAATAAATGAACTGGAACTACAAAATGTAAAATAAAAAAACATTTAAAAATGTAAAATATACATAAAAAAACGTATTAAATTTATTTATAATAGTTGCCTAGAAAACATTTACCATTTTCATTTCAACTTGAAATACAAAAAACTAAAAAACTAAAAAAACTATGTCACACTTTAGTTTCTCACTATCAACTAACTATTAACTACAACTTTTGCCTCAATAAACTCCTAATTTACTGCTTATTAATAGTTAGCGAGGTAGTTGTTAAGTTTAGGTATTGGGTATGATTAAGGGATGCAGAATATGGTCGTGCAGAATAAAGCATTAATATGTGCTTTATAAGTACTAATAAACACCCAATATCCTAGTTATATGCAATAAAAATAATTGCAAACAAGAATTGAAGAATTGGAGCCTAAACTAAAGTGTTACCAAAATCTAGAACCAGAGTAATTAAAAAAAAACAACAAACACACAATTTTGTAAAAAAAAAAAAAAAAAAANAAAAAAAAAAAAAAAACCACGAACACAAACAAAAATGACTAAAACTTTATCTGAAATTAAAATAAAAACGGAGAATATAAACATAAAATTAATTCGAAATATGAATAAAAACTATAATAGGATCTCGATACCAAAATAACACTAGACCACACCTTAAAGGTAGGGTAGGTAATTTGTTTTATAAACAATTTTCGTTATACTGGTAGAAACTCTCTTCACAACCTGACAGCAATCAATAATAGAAGTGGTCTAAACATATATTTATAAAAAAAAAATATTAATAATGTCTTGAACATTGGAAGCATAAAGAAACAGAACAGTGAAGGAAATTCTAGGTCTAATTGCAAATAATAGTTCCAATAATTTGCATTAAAACATGCACACATGTACATTTATTTGTATGCCTAATATGTGGAAAAGAAAATGTTTCTTTTGTTCTCATCACACTCAGGAATTACATGAATCAAGTAGCCTAAATGCATATTTACAATTCAAAATGGCCATATTTGAGAAAAAAGTTAAGTAGTTTGCATCACTGGATGTTACCGTCAGCCTTTTAACATTTCTATCGCAAAACATGTATTAAATGTTTTGCTATTTACATCTTACCTCACTCTCTTTCTACGTTAAACTGAAGTTGCACACTTGAATTCACGCTCTGCTTCTGTGAACAGTAAACCCCGCCTTCTTTGATTTGATTGGCCATCTCAATCATTTTGACATTGACGAGCGCAGACTTAAAATGTTAATTTTAAATCTTTGTGTCATCCTAACAATAGAGCAGTTCAAGAGTTTCAAATATTGGGGGGGACAATTTGGCCATTTTTAATTATTAGGGGGGGCTTGTCCCCCTCAATATCTATGGTGGTTACGGCCCTGCTACCTTTAAGTCTGTTACTCACACACAGCTTTCTTATGACTTCAGCACACAAGATATACAGACAACTTTTTTTTAATGGCGCTTTTGTGTTTTCATGATGCTTTTTTGATTGACAGACAAAAAGAAATCATGGAAAATAACTTTTCTAAAGCATTGTTTAGCATCTTTAGTGTTTCACGGAAGCTTATATGGTTTTTAAATGATATGAGGGTAAGTAAATGACGACATCTTTTTCATTTCTAGGTGAAATATTCCCTTTCAAACGAGAGGAACACAGCAAAAGGCCACCATCATACAGCTTAAAGAAGCCCCAAGGCAAAAAGTGGAGCTGTTCGATCCAAATACAGTTCACAGAGCAGGTGCTGTACACCTAGGAAGCTGCCAGTGAGCAGAAAGCGCTAGAAAATATCTGAGGGCGCCTTTTTTCTGAGTGAAGAGCACATGCGTGCAATACGAGTGTGAGTTTTCAAAACGGTGTATTCACAGATGGAGTCTGGCGGTAGGAAATGCAGCGTGAATCACATCCTCTGCCGTACCCGTTAACACGCACTCACCTTTTTTTAGCTCCTGTGTTTTCTCGGGCAGAGAGTCGAACCTGCGCGCTCCCACGCTCATCAGCTTTTCCACTCTCTCAGCCGAGATCTCAGCTGGGCTGGGCAGCTTTTCACACACCATTGCTGAGTAACACAGTTAAAGAGAACACACTCGACTGGCACTTTCCACAAATAGGGTACAAAACAGGGCCTGAAATGTGTTTTAGTTTTTTTTAACAAATGGTCAGTGAAATGTGGTGCTTGATGTGGTGTCAATCTCAGGATGTAGATGTAAATATCACATGCTTTTTATATTTCATTTACTGATAACACTACAATAAGGTTTCGTTAACATTAGTTGACTACATTAGATAACATGAACTATCAATCAATACTTATACAGCATTTATTAATCTTAACGGTCACACTTTAGTTTAAACAGCAAAATCCCCAGACTTAAATCAACTCTGCTCAGAGCACATATGGTCCCTCTCTACATAGATGTAAAATAACACTGAAGCAGAGGTAAAGTTAATGAGATAATATGCTGTTTGTGGAGTTGTTTAATCAGATCTTGGAGAGGTTTAATGTCTTTTATCTTCAGTTGATTTCATCTAAGGCTATGGCTAGAAGTCCTTTGTAGTTATTGTGTTTCTTTTCAGTGATTATGCTTGTTAACAGCAGGTGTTCATCACTAATGCCCAATCATAACTTAATCACTTAATAATATAATTAACTTTCACTCTGCTTCAGTGTTGCTTTAACACTATATAGAGAGGGACCATATGTACTCTGAGCAGAGTTGATTTAACTCTGGGGCTTTTGCTGTTTAGGGTCCAATTCTCACTATTAACTAACTATTAACTACGACATTTGCCTCAAAAGACTCCTAATTACTGCTTATTAATAGTTAGTAAGGTAGTTGTTAAGTTTAGGTATTGGGTAGGATTAAGGGATGTAGAATATGGTCATGCAGAATAAGGCATTAATCTGTGCTTATACGCAAGTACTAATAAACAGATAATATGCAAGCTAATACTAGTTAAAAGTGAGAATTGTTCCCCATGCTAAAGTGTTACCAATTTGTTTATATGAGGCTTAGAGCTCATATTTAGTCTAAATTAAGCTAGGTTTGCAAATATTGGTTTGCAGTTATTGATAAATTTACACTGCTGTTCAAGAGTTTGAGGTAAGTAAGATTTTTTTTAATGTTATTGACAGAATTATCTTATGGTCACTAAGGCTGCATTGATTTGATTAAACCAACAGTAAAAACAACATAATATTGTGAACCCTAACTTAAAATAACTGTTTTTAAAATGTATTTTATTTATGATGGCAAAGCAGAAGTTGTGCATAAATTCAGTTGTGCTGCTTAATATTTATGTGGAAACATGATCATTTTTAGGATTCTTTGATGAACATCATATATATGGAACAAAACTCTCTTGTAAAATTATAAATATCTTTAATATTTAAAAAACGACTACTGATTCCAAAACTTTGAACAGTAGTGTGCTTCAAATAAATGTAAGACAAGTATGGGATTGAAGATTTCTTTCTTATAATAACTTTAGTAACAGGGTTGAACGTCGGCAAACAAAATTATGTCAGAATTGTGAGGTTTCTATGACTTCAGTTACTGAATACAGTCAAATAAGGTCTGTTGATGTTTGTGAGGTGAGACAAAACAAACAAACAAACAAAAAAATAACAGCATTTTCAAAGGAGGGTACACACATCTGAGGAGTTAAACACGCTAATATTCATGCTACTGTAGGTCATTTTTATGTTAAACAAGTTTATCTAACATATACAGGTCCTTCTCAAAAAATTTGCATATTGTGATAAAGTTCATTATTTTCCATAATGTAATGATAAAAATTAAACTTTCATATATTTTAGATTCATTGCACACCAACTGAAATATTTCAGGTCTTTTATTGTTTTAATACTGATGATTTTGGCATACAGCTCATGAAAACCCAAAATTCCTATCTCAAAAAATTAGCATATCATGAAAAGGTTCTCTAAACGAGCTATTAACCTAATCATCTGAATCAACTAATTAACTCTAAACACCTGCAAAAGATTCCTGAGGCTTTTAAAAACTCCCAGCCTGGTTCATTACTCAAAACCGCAATCATGGGTAAGACTGCCGACCTGACTGCTGTCCAGAAGGCCATCATTGACACCCTCAAGCGAGAGGGTAAGACACAGAAAGAAATTTCTGAACGAATAGGCTGTTCCCAGAGTGCTGTATCAAGGCACCTCAGTGGGAAGTCTGTGGGAAGGAAAAAGTGTGGCAAAAAACGCTGCACAACGAGAAGAGGTGACCGGACCCTGAGGAAGATTGTGGAGAAGGACCGATTCCAGACCTTGGGGGACCTGCGGAAGCAGTGGACTGAGTCTGGAGTAGAAACATCCAGAGCCACCGTGCACAGGCGTGTGCAGGAAATGGGCTACAGGTGCCGCATTCCCCAGGTCAAGCCACTTTTGAACCAGAAACAGCGGCAGAAGCGCCTGACCTGGGCTACAGAGAAGCAGCACTGGACTGTTGCTCAGTGGTCCAAAGTCATTCGGAAATCAAGGTGCCAGAGTCTGGAGGAAGACTGGGGAGAAGGAAATGCCAAAATGCCTGAAGTCCAGTGTCAAGTTCCCACAGTCAGTGATGGTCTGGGGTGCCATGTCAGCTGCTGGTGTTGGTCCACTGTGTTTTATCAAGGGCAGGGTCAATGCAGCTAGCTATCAGGAGATTTTGGAGCACTTCATGCTTCCATCTGCTGAAAAGCTTTATGGAGATGAAGATTTCGTTTTTCAGCACGACCTGGCACCTGCTCACAGTGCCAAAACCACTGGTAAATGGTTTACTGACCATGGTATTACTGTGCTCAATTGGCCTGCCAACTCTCCTGACCTGAACCCCATAGAGAATCTGTGGGATATTGTGAAGAGAAAGTTGAGAGACGCAAGACCCAACACTCTGGATGAGCTTAAGGCCGCTATCGAAGCATCCTGGGCCTCCATAACACCTCAGCAGTGCCACAGGCTGATTGCCTCCATGCCACGCCGCATTGAAGCAGTCATTTCTGCAAAAGGATTCCCGACCAAGTATTGAGTGCATAACTGAACATAATTATTTGAAGGTTGACTTTTTTTGTATTAAAAACACTTTTCTTTTATTGGTCGGATGAAATATGCTAATTTTTTGAGATAGGAATTTTGGGTTTTCATGAGCTGTATGCCAAAATCATCAGTATTAAAACAATAAAAGACCTGAAATATTTCAGTTGGTGTGCAATGAATCTAAAATATATGAAAGTTAAATTTTTATCATTACATTATGGAAAATAATGAACTTTTATCACAATATGCTAATTTTTTGAGAAGGACCTGTATAGTAGTTCTCACTACTAAAAAGCAAAGATTTAAACCGCTAAAAAGCTTTGAAAAGTTCCAACTCCTTTCCATTCACAAAAAAAGAAAAGAAAAAAGAACACACAAACATAAAACACCTGCCAAACAGGCCAAAATTGCACATTATTGCGAAGTATTTTGAGAATCCCTCAATTACATGTTTAGGGAAACAACTGACATTTTACCAAAAGCGCTAATGGCAGTACCGGTTCACTCCGAGCACCTGTCACCACAGTAATTGCGAGGTGTGCCCACGTCAATCATATTGCGCAGAAGGAGCCGTCTAATAACGGTTGGCTCTGCGTTTCCTCCCCATACAGCTGGTGAGATCACGGCAGGACGGGTGACGGCTGAGGAGGTGGACAACGCCAGTCAACTGCCTAGTGCTGATGTGGCTAACGTCACTGGAGGTTGGGTATAATTAGAAGACTGTGTGTTGTATGTTTCTAGAAACTATACTATGAAATTCAGACATTTGGACTGTCCAAGATACAAGATCAAGAGGTTAAACCTATGTTTATATGTCAAATGTATATTCTATATAAACATTATGCATTGACGTCACTTTCCCGCTGGAACACATGCCCTAAGCTGGACTGAGTGGCAAAAGAGCCTGCTGCATGACTGGATTTAACAGGGGAAACTGCGAAAACGCAAATAAAACAAGCGATTATCAGTTTTAACTAAAGGTTGGACTCGATATAGTGTTCCTTACAACTTACCAAAGACCCAGTAATCCATGGATATTGACATGCAGCCAGGAATCGTGTTTCCTGACATTTACATGTGCTTGATTTCAACGCCGGGGAAAAACATAAAGCAAATTAGCCTGTGAACGCTTTATAAAAATATATAGGTAGGTCCAGGTGATCACTAATATCAATGTTCAATATATCAACATGCCATGCAGCCCTAAAACATTTTGTCAATGTTTATTTAAAAACATCCAATTATGCAGAATATAAGATGGTAAATATTTAATTGAGTTGTCAATACAGTATATAGGGTTTGATTTTACCTCGAAATTCAACATATTGAATTAGCGATCCATTTGCTTCTCTTTTCAGTAGCTTATAGCAGTCTGTAAAAATACATCTCAGATTTATGTTCAAATCTATTTTTACAGTCATTCTCAAAGCTTTTTCCAATTTTGGATGTGTTTTGTGTTTTTCGCTTCATTTTCGAGATGTTTTTTGAGCATCAAATCATCATATTAGAATGATTTCTGAAGGATCATGTGAGACTTCTTTCAAAGACATTAACAAGAAGACGTACTGACCTCACACTTTTTGAATGGTAGTGTTTTTCAGCGAGCGCCAGTGTTTGTAAAGGATACAGAGCACGGCTTGAGACACAGGAAGCCACTGGCTACAGATGGCACTGAGAAGCACTTTGGGGTCCGAGTGTTTTAGGTCACGAGGCAGGACTTTTACCCCCAGAGAGGTCACCATCTTCTCCACCTTTTCTTTGTCCCTGGAAATGTGAAAATAGTCAAGCAAGATGATAGTTTATTAATTAAAAAGGGAAAACTGAAATAATTACATTGCAAAAGTATTTGTACCCTTAACTCAGTACTTAGTTGAAGCACCTTAATTTTCTATTTTACTTATTTATTTTTGTGTATGATGTGACAAGATTTACACATCTGCATTTGGGGATTTTCTTTTTATGTGCACTGATGAATTAAGCACAATTACACCGGGAACATGCATTTATAAAATAAACAAACTTTTATTTCATCTTGCCTCAATTTCATAACATTGTGCACTAACAAATGTTAGCACTGCTAAGGTTAATTTAATACAACCAGTGTTATTTTAGTATTTTTTACCATCATAGTATTTATTAATATTTTAAATCCGCTTTTATTTTTATTTATAAAACGGTTAGTTCCTGTACTTGATTCTGATTGGTCAATAGCTGTGTTTTATTCATGATAAAACACGGCTATGACCGCTTCACCCAACGGTTCTGTGTATCACCACACAACACCCTTAGCAACCACTCTAAGCAACGTAAACTGTTTGTTCTCAATTGATATTGTTCATTGAAGCTTACTGTATTATGTAGAAGAGTATTGTGAGAAAGAGATCAATTGAGCGAGTTTATTACCTGCATTCAGATTTAGCATTTTCCTTCAGGTCAGTCCTATGTTCATAATAACAAATCTGTTTAAATGTCTGATGTATTATCTTGTCCTTTTAACAGTTAAGGGGTTTTCCCGTGACTGACAGCGCTAGTCAAAGCATTTGTCAGTTGCGTCTTGTTCCGTGTTCACAACAATTCAGCCTTTTCAATGTAAAAGTCTTTGCTACTGACTGACACCCTCATAAAGACGGTCTTTGCCGCCATCTAATGGCGTAATAATGTAACTTCTGTTGTTGTTCACGGTCAGGGACTATTTTTTCCGGCGGAAGGAAGACTTTTAGTGAAACTTCACTTCATGAAAGTTGCATTGATACATATTTGTGGCTTTAATATTTGTATTGTGTGGTAACCATTTTATAAAAGCAATAAGGTACTCGAGGCTAGTGCTGTATCGTGAATAAGTCACGTCGTGCCAAACAACGCCCTTCAGCCGTGACTTATTCACGATACAGCACTGCCTTAATGCTTACATATTTTAGTTTTCATTTGAATTTTAGTTAAGTTTTAGAAAAGTTTTTTTTTTTTTTAGGTTTTAAGCTTAGTTTTACTAATAATAATACCTCAATTTAAACTTATTTAAGCTAGTTACCAAGGGTAAAGTTTTTTAATATTTCTTTTTTTTTTTTTTTTAAGTTTAAGTTTTTCATCAAATATTTATATATTAGTTTGTTTAAGCTTTTTCGCAATTACTGAAAACTATTTTTACTAATCTCAACTAATTTTTTTATTATGTTGCATCTCGCAGCAGACTCATTTTCAGTGTGGACAGGTTAGACATTTATTGGTGTGAATTTCTCATGTGTATAGATAAATCATTTCATACAGAAAGTTACCTTCTTGTGACCACAGCGTCGTACATACTCCAGATGTTATCCAGGACAAGCTGCACAAACAGAGGCTTCTTTCCTTTGGACTGTGAAGACAAAAAGAGTTGATGAGCGTGATGTCCATTAGGACAGTATATACAAAGTTAAGAAACATCAATTTATATGGAAAAGAGAATGCATACACTAACTAAGACATCGTGTAAGCGACCCAGGGACTGCACTGATTCATTAGTTGCCTTTTTTAAAGATTAGGACCCATAATAAAAAGTTTCTAATGTGACTGAATGAGGTCAACCTCAACTAACATCTGAGCTCAATTGAGTTTAAAGGCTTCAGTTAGGCTTGACTCTGTCAGTCCTGCAAATCAATGTTGCCGTCTGGAGGTCACGTCGCCCTCCATAACCAACTCTCTCTGAATGAGATCTGTCTGACAGACTGGAATAATGGCAGAGACAGATAAGTCTGGGCTGAAGACTGTGTTTCGTATGAGCATTGTCTAACTCGTCTGGTAACTGCAGATAGATCTTCAGGGTTCACTATTCAGATCTTCATCCTGCATTACTGTAAACATCTTCAACAAGAGTGTTCTTATTTACCAATAAACAAACTACAATGTACTCATTTGTTTAAGGGCCAATGACAAATGAGCTTTAAAAAGTATATTTTTGCAAAATCTTTTCAAATCAAGTTTAAAACACACACACACACACTCTATAAATGTGATCACTGCTCAGAAAAATAGATAGTACAGGAAAGAGGAACAATAAGTTAACCAACTTTTATAAGTCAAACAGCCTCATTTTTATCCCAATTAGTCTTATTAACCTGGGTTTTATGCTTTTTTTCTTCATTATGCTGTGTCAGAGCTGTTACGCCTGAGAATCAACACACAACAGTGTATCTAATGTACAAACGTTGTTATCGATGGTTAAACAGGTGCAAGAAAGGGCCGATCACATGTTGAATGGTAATCATAATATCAGTGTTCAGTGGTAGATTTTCTAACTTTAATCTTAATTTCCTTTAAAAAAAAATATTCACAGAACAAATTTTGAGGATAAAAAGAAATGAATATGAAATCAATACTTTAGAAATAAATTAAGAAAATAAGAAATTAATACTTTTATTCAGAAAGGAAACATTAAAATGATCAAAAGTGGCAATAAATACATTTGGATTTGTTTCAAATAAATGCTGTTCTTTTAAACATTCTATTCATCAAAGAATCCTGAAAAAATATGGATCCCAGTTTCCCAAAAAAATATTAAGCAGCAAAAGTTTTCAACATTAATAATAACAAATGTTTTATATATATATATATATAAAGTAAATATTAGAATGATTTCTGAAGGATCATGTGATACTGAAGACTGGAGTAATGATGCTGAATATATATNATATATATATCATTTTATTTTAGTTATGTTATTTTAAATTCTAATAATATTTTGCAATATTACTGTTTTACTGTATTTTAGATCAAATTGATGAGCTTAAGACACTTCTATCAAAAACATTTAAAAAAACAAAAAAACAAACAAACACAAAATTAAGAGTAGTGTACTTTTTAAATAATAATAATAAATAGCATTTCATTGCATTTTAATTCCAAAATGTAAAATAAGTTCAACATAGAAGTGTACAAGTCAAATCACTCTCTATATAATCATAATTTTTCATTTATTTATTTTTACATAATAGATCCAAATAAAAAATATGAGTGTCACATTATTGACCCTTAGTTATAACACTGTATCCGGGTCTGATATGATCTGTTATATTAAGATCATTTGTTCATGGGAAGTGAGAGGATGTTCCACGGTGTGTGTGTGTGTGTACTCTAGTTATTAAAGTGAGGTTTCAGTGAGAGAACTGACGTCCATTAGGATAACTTCAGCATATTTGAATGTCCTAAGTGGCACTACAAACCCAGAGCATCTAATGGAGAGTCTGTGCTATCACATCACTCTTGTAGCCCTGTCAGCCCACTTCCAGAGATGGTCAAACCAAGTATGTAATGTAACAAACACTCTATATCGAAATGTTCAGCTTAAAAGCATTTAAAGGGTTAGTTCACCCACAAATGAAAATTCTGTCATTCGCTCATCATCAGAACACAAATGAAGATCTTTTTAATGAAAAGTGCTTTCTGTACCTCCATAGAGAGCTACACAACTGACACTTTCAAGGCCCAGAAAGGTAGTAAATTCATCTTTTGTTTGTGCAAAAAAAACAAAAACATAATTTGCCACTTTATTTACAAAATATTAATCTCACAACAACGTCTGCTCTCAAGTCAACACAGCACATGTGTCGTGGTGCTCTCATAAACACTTGTTGAAGATTACTATTTGTAAATAAAGTGGTAAATTATGTTTTTGAGCAAAAATAAAACCACTGGAGTCACATGAATTACTTTAATTATGTCTTTACTACCTTTCTGGAGCTTGAAAGTTTCAGTTGAGTAGCTGTCAATGGAGGGACAGAAAGCTCTCAGATTTCATCAAAAAATATCTTAATTTGTGTTCTGAAGATGAACGAAGGTCTAACGGGTGTGGAACAACATGAGAGTGAGTAATTAATGGCAGAATTTTCATTTTTGGGTGAACCAACCCTTTAATGCACCACAACATTTACATAAAAACTATATTTTCCCAGGTGCAAAACAACATGACCCTATTGAAAACCTCTACAAAAAAATAAAAAAATTTGGTAGTACCACGGCATAATGATGGGATAAATTGGTAATACCATTTTATTATTTAATGTTTCAACAAATACCAATGTATTACCATGTAAATAAACCACGTTAGGCTGTATTATCTCACAGAAATGATTGTACCTGAGCTCCCTTCATGATTTTTTTAGCTTTGGCGTTGAGGTAGAAATCGCCCCACAGGGTCTTGAGCAGAACCCAGAAGCGGATGCCCATCTTCTGACTGTACATCTCAGCAAACTGATGGATCCTGTTACAGAAAATAAAGCTCAGCATCATTATTTGCACTTGTCATTTGTTATTTTATTTCATCACATTCATTTGTATGAATGTAGTTCAACGAAGTCTGTGATTTTAACAATATCTCTAATCTATGACAGCTGTAAGATCACTGCATAATTAACAAGTAACTAAATTTAACAGATTATTCACAGATAGACAGCTGCAATGTTAAACATCACACTGTTATTGAGTCATATTTATTAAGATATCATTAGCATTCAACTTCAAAATCATATTTCTGTTGGAGTCGTGGAGCAGTGGTTAGCACACGTGCATGCAGACACGTTGCTCAAGTTCTGGTCTGTGGCATATGCTGAATAGAATATAAAAAATTATAGTTAAATAAAACATCACATGATCTAATAGATATACTAATACTAAAAATATACTACAGTATATATCTGGGATTACCAAACTTCAGCTGTACCCCTTTGACATAAAATATTTACTTAAAGTACCCCATGAGACTTAAGTTGATATTTTGATAATTTCACTCTTTCATATGTTCAAGGTTCTCTGGTATGGTCACATGATATGTAGGTACCCAACTCCAACAATGGGTAATTAGAGACATTTTAGAGTTTTAGGCAAAACGGCTGTGAAATCATAAATAAAATCACTAGTAATAGGATTGAATTGCTTATTTTTGACCAGTTGGTGGCACTGTTACCAAACTGATGTCGACAGTCTCAGAATCAGCTCAGCATCATGCCGTCAAGTTTCTTGATGTGTTACTCAAGAAGAGTTTGGTCAATCAAAAAGCTTTTAATAACTTTTTTTTTTTGCCAGTATGGTCTGAAGATGATCTGAGCCAATATTGGTGAAAATCGGACCAACGGTCTAAAACAAGGTAGGTTTTCAAAAAGAAATTCAAAATAGCGGACAGCAATTTTGACCAAATGTGTCATAATTGGTATCACAGTTCTCAGTATGACTCAATGAATCTATCAAGACCAGTTTCACTAGAATAGTCCAAATGAATCAAAAGCTATTAGCATCTTTTTTTAATTTCATTATACATTTTGACCACAAGATGACACTGTTCCGAAACCTTTTGAGTAAGGTGAGTTCAGGTTGATTGGGACACTTTTTGCCATTGAGATGTCTAGGAAAATGTGTCCTAATCAACCGGAATTCACCCTACATTTAGGGCATGGTGCCATTTCCCAGTTTTGTAATGATACGCTAAAAATACAGCATTTTACAACAAAATTCAAAATGGCCAATGTCCAAAATAGCTGATATGGATATCAATCGACTCAGTATGCTGCACTGAATCAGTTTTGGGCAAACTTTTCAGAAGTTATGAGCAAAAATAGACATTTTTCTTAACTCCTGACCAGTAGGTGGCACTGTGCCGAAACAGTGCAAGTGGCCTCAAGTCATGCTTGTGATGACATTTACCAAGATTCGTCTCAATACGCTGAAGTTTTGCGGAGATATAGCCTCGCATTAGGGATGGGCGATACCACTTATTTTGTTTTCGATACGATACCAATACTTTCAAGGCCAATATCGCCGATATCGATACCGATACGATACCTCCAATATGAACTTATAGATTTTAACATTTATTCAATTATTGAATTACTAAGAGTAAAATGGGTTATGATACCCACTTAACATTATATTTGAAAGGCATTTTAACATTCAATATGCCTTAATTGCAGTTTATTAGATTATATTTTTTGTTTACACATGGTTAAAATGTTTACTTGGTAAACCATATAAAATCTACAAATAAGCCTATGCCTAGCTGAACTATGGTCACTGTAGTAATGGTTAATTTTCATAAGGGACTGCCAGTCACAGGCTGTTGCACCCATAAAATGAAACATTTGTATTCAGACAGAACATCAATATGAACTTTGAACGTTCAATTTAAAAAAAATGTAATTGCACAAACTATGTAGGCTACTATTTCATTTTGTTTATTGTGAAATAACTAATATTATTATGTTTTTTTGTCTTCTGTTAAGCATTGTTCTGGGCTGCGTTTCCCAATAGCATCAATGGTTTCTTACGATACTAAACGCAGCCCTGTTTAAATGTAGTGTTGGCAGTGAGCGAACGCTCTCTGTGATTGATTGGTTCTGACTTGCAGCATTTGCTTGTTCAGATGAGCAGGAAAATACTTCTACTACAAATTATTCGCTAACATAGGTTATTTGTCCAATTCAATGCATATTGTATACATTAAATTTATTGTTAAATAAACAAAATAACTGGTAAAAAAAACACACACCTTAGTATCCATATTTTAATTTGAGTATCGATACTTTCGGTACTCAACGTCAGTATCGATATATCGATACTTGATATCAATCTGCCCATCCCTACCTCGCATCCATTTTGACATGCTCTTCGTCAAATTTGTTTTCAAGAACAATTTGGCTTGATCAAAACGACTTTAATACATTTGGTTACACTTTATTTTAAGGTGATGTAGGTTAAGTACTGAGTAATATTAATTAACTACACATACTTACTATAGAGTTACGGTTATGGTTAGGTTTAAGGGTTACTTGTAATTATGCATAATTTACTGTTATTACTATAGTAAGTACATGTAGTAACTACGTCACCTTAAAATAAAGTGTTACCATACATTGTTGCAATCATGGTCTGAACTTTTTCTAGTGAAAATCGACAAAAATGAGTAAAAAAAAAGTAGATTTTTCACAAAATTCAAAATGGCTGAAAAATTTTCATGATGGAAAATGGTGTCATAGAGTGCAATCGAATCATCTGTTTCTAGTCCTTGATGTTCAACATTTATAAGCATAAACTTAAGTGCAACTTCGGACAGTTGGTGGCGCTTGAAGGAAAGAGTCTCCAGAATTGCTGTGGTTAATGTTCACACTGTCCTCTATCTGTGTGCCATATTTCATCATTTTCCCACAAGCAATTTTATATAGGCAGCCTTAGACCTAATAAGAAGAACACTAACGGAAACAATAGGTTTGACCCTGAATTAATAAACAAAATAAAATAAAGTGTCTGTTGATTTGACATCAATAAATGGAAAGAAAAAAAAAAGTATGAAATGTATATTAGTCTAAGTGCATGCGGTGCATGTACAGCATATTAAATCGTCTATCCAAGATGTAATTACATATTCATAAATAATTATGTTTTTACATAAAGAACCTGAAGCTTAAGTTTATACTTCCACTAAATCATTTTTAATTGCTTTGAATTGGTTTACATGTCCATGTGTGACTAACTAGGTCACCTTTTTATGTTCTGCAAAAAAAGCACACGCAGACTTTTGTGTTTCTGATTGAGAGGCTCATTTGCATCAGTTCAGCACAACTTAACGATATCTAGAAATTTCAAAACAAGTAACAATGGACTGAAACAAGTACTTCTAAGCCATATGATAATATAGCCTCTGTGAAAATTAATCTTAAAAGAAAAATGAAAGATGTATGGATCACTTTGGTATTTAGCATGTCAGATTCCACTTTCATTGTATGGAAAAGAGCAGCTCAGACACTGTCTAACAACATATTTTTTCTTTCACTAAAGAAAATTATACAGGGTTTGGAACGACATAAGGGTGATTAAATAATTGATGACCAACTTTTTGGGTGACCTATTCATCTAATCTTAAAAATGCAAATTGGTACTTTACTCGAGTGTTTTTACAGTATAAAACGTGCTGAATGTGGTGAGTTTTGGTGTTAAAAACGTCCTCATGCTCACCAGAGTGCTCTGTTCTGTTTTCTCAGCTTTTAGAAATGTCCACCTACACCAGTCGTATTAGTACTTTAGCACTTATTTCAAGTATCTAAAACCACAGTTATGTAACACCTCAAAAATGTGCACTCCATTAGAAGGGTGGGGAGTCCTGATGTTGAAATCTAGTATTGTATTGCCATCTTGTGAGCCATCGTAAGTACTACAACCACTGCTGGGATGTAAAGGGTGAAATCCAACCATGTACGCCGCTTTTAATAAAAGCATCAGACAAAATCATTTAAAAAAATGTAATGTTTCAGAAAGTGTAACACATACCTGAAGCCCCAGCCATCTATAGCGCTGGCAAATACCACATTTCCCCGGTCAGGACTGAAGTAGAGGTCAGAGTCATCGGTTTCTTCTAAGCCCGCGCTCCAGTCGTACACCTGATCTCCGCTGTCGTTCTCTGCATAGCTGCTCGGAGCTTCTGCTTCTTTCTCCGCTCGCTCCTCCAGAACTTTAGAGGTGAATAACGTGCCAGTAACTGCGTTCACCTATAGAACAGGCAGAACCAAACATTCATAGCCTTAGAGTTTCATCTTTGTACAGAAACATCACTCAGAGACACGTCATACCATAAAGGATCAAAATTTTCTTGATCTGTGGACGACTGAAAGCTACACCATGTTTTCAAACTCAAAATATCCCAATCAGTCCAAACACACCTGCAAAAACACAGCTTTTTAAATGTTTTTTGAAAGAAACATAACAAAAATACAGTAAAAAAAATAATCATATGAAATGTAATTACAAATTCAAAATGTATTATTTATGAATTGTTATTCATAATTATTTATTAATTATTTAAATGTATTATATTTAAAATATGTGAATGCAAAACTGTCACATGATCCTTCAGAAATCTTTCTAATATGCTGATTTGCTGCTCAAGGAATATTTATTATTATCAATGTGTTAAAAACAATATTTTTGTGGAAAACGTGATACATTCTTTTCCAGATTTATTTGATAAACAGAAAGACAGAATTTATTGTAAATAGAAATATCTTAACTGCCACTTTTGATCAATTTAAAGGGTCAGTTCACCCAAAAATGAAAATAATGTCATTAATTACTCACCCTCATGTCTTTACACCCATAAAGACCTTCGTTCATCTTCGGAACACAAATTAAAATATTTTTGATGAAATCCGATGGCTCAGTGAGGCCTCTATTGAGAGCAAAGCCATTCAAACTCTCAAGGTCCATAAAGGTACTAAAAACATATTTAAATCAGTTCATGTGAGTTCAGTGGTTCTATCTTAATATTATAAAGCGAGGAAAATACTTTTTGTGCGCCAAAAAAACTAAATAAAGACTTTTCAACAATATCTATACGGGCCGATTGCTTCACTGCTTCAAAGCTTTACGAATTTAATCAGTGAATCGGAGCGCCAAAGTCACGTGATTTCATCAGTTTAGCCGTTTGATAGGAGATCCGAATCACTGATTCGAAACAAAAGATTCATAAAGCTCAGAAGCTTCATGAAGCAGTGTTTTGAAACATCACTAGATATTGTTAAAAAGTCTTTGTTTTTTTTGCCGCACAAAAAATATTCTCGTCGCTTTATAATATTAAGATCGAACCACACATGAACTGTTTCAAATATGTTTTTAGTACCTTTATGGATCTTGAGAGAGGTCAAGATCAAAGTACCATTGCTGTCTATGCAGGCCTCACTGAGCCATCGGATTTCATCAAAAATATCGTAATTTGTGTTCTGAAGATGAACGAAGGTCTTACGGGTGTGAAACGACATGAGGGTGAGTAATAAATGACATTATTTTCATTTTTGGGTGAACTAACCCTTTAATGTGTCCTTGCTGAATAAACGTATCAGCAACGTATGTTTAAAAAAATTTTTACTGACCATAATATTGGATGTTTTATAAATTATAAAAACAGTATAGACAGTTTTCTACAGTATAAGTACAGTTTACATTTTATACAGTATAAGTTGACCTTATATACAATATAAAATGTCATAAAAGTATGTCATGAATCCATATTTTGGATTGTGTGGCCATGTTTTGGAGCTCTGCCTCACCTGCTCTAGTATTTTCTGCAGGTGAGCGTACGCCTCCAGTGAAGTGAGTTTCAGCTCCACAATCAGCCGGTCAATTTTGTTGATGACAAGAACAGGACGGATATTCTCCAGCCAAGCTTGTCGTAAAACAACTTGTGTCTAAAGCAGAGAGGAACGAGATGCTGTTACAGGATGNTGAGGGTGAGTAATAAATGACATTATTTTCATTTTTGGGTGAACTAACCCTTTAATGTGTCCTTGCTGAATGAACGTATCAGCAACGTATGTTTAAAAAAATTTTTACTGACCATAATATTGGATGTTTTATCAATTATAAAAACAGTATAGACAGTTTTCTACAGTATAAGTACAGTTTACATTTTATACAGTATAAGTTGACCTTATATACAAAATAAAATGTCATAAAAGTATGTCATGAATCCATATTTTGGATTGTGTGGCCATGTTTTGGAGCTCTGCCTCACCTGCTCTAGTATTTTCTGCAGGTGAGCGTACGCCTCCAGTGAAGTGAGTTTCAGCTCCACAATCAGCCGGTCAATTTTGTTGATGACAAGAACAGGACGGATATTCTCCAGCCAAGCTTGTCGTAAAACAACTTGTGTCTAAAGCAGAGAGGAACGAGATGCTGTTACAGGATGATGTAAACATCAACTTCACAACACAACTATTGTTGACAATCAGATTCAAAATTCAAGAAATAAAAATGTAAAAATCTATATCTGGATTTTTACTTTAACTAAAACGTGATCATTTTTGATGATTTTCGTGAACATCTGATGTGATGGTACAAACAAATCAGGAATCAGTGTTTTGAACAAAGAATCAATTTACTGAAAGGCAAACAAAGGACATGAATCATTCTTACCAATGCCGTTTTTGTTTCTGAAGTTGTAATCAGAGAAGCCAATAAAACATCTCTATTTTAACATTCGAATTAATGACCAAATAAAAAGTGCATAACAGTGTAATTTCTACACAGTTATACAGTGAAACCTGCCTGTGAAAACACACTCAAGTCATGGATGATACCTGCGGACACACTCCCTCCACGGCATCAACCACAACAATGGCCCCATCGCACAGTCTGACGGCAGTGGACACCTCCGAGGAGAAGTCCACATGACCGGGAGAGTCGATCAGATTAACGAGGTAGTCAGTTCCTCCTGCAACGACAAAGACACAGTTCTTAACCGTGAGTTACAGCAATACATGGTGTTGAATCAGTAAAGCTACGGACCGCCTACAGATATTTAATAAAGTAATCAAAGGTAAAATAACACTGCATAGTCTTCACTGTATAAATGAAACAGATTAATCCTTATTAAAGTTACAAAAGTTATTCAGTCAAGATCAGTGTGTGATTTTTCGTTTGATTAACATTAAGGACACAGACGGCAGCAGGAATATTAGGCTGCTGTCACTTTAAGAGCTGCACGGATCCAATTTATTGATACACGTTTTCTTTCTCAACTGTTTACATTCACTTTAGACATGTTTACTATAGGATACTCGCCAATACGGCCGTTTTCAAGCATAAGAACACATGAAAAAGAGCTCAATTAAGAATTCGCGCCGTGATGGCATTACCTGTTGAATAATGTAATGAAATAGCGCTGGACTTCATAGTGATTCCTCTGATCTGCTCATCCTCCCTGCTGTCCAGATATCTCAGCTACAGGAACAGACAGAGAACGGCATTTCCGATCACATCATTTCAAGCAAACCAATTATTTCCCGCTGATTTTATGGGTAGCTAACAGTTATTGTTGGAGTCAAGCATACTGTTTGTGTGTTAGACTAAAAACTGACAGAAATGTTCACTACATGAAAAAAACATACACATAGTGACACATACACATAAAACAACACATAGTGCAACACACTGTCAAACTCAGTCACTGATCGTTGACTTAAAATAAGTTAAAACTGCAAATTTGTGATGATTTGTGATATATATATATATATATATATACACTACCGTTCAAAAGTTTGGGATCGGTACGATTTTTTATGTTTTTAAAAGAAGTTTCATCTGCTAATCAAGGCTGCATTTATTTAATTAAAAATACAGTAAAAACAGTTATATTGTGAAATATTATTACAATTTAAAATAACTGTTTTCTATTTGAATATATTTTACAAAGTAATTTATTCCTGTGATCAAAGCTGAATTTTCAGCATCATTACTCCAGTCTTCAGTGTCACATGATCCTTCAGAAATCATTCTAATATGATGATCTGCTGCTCAAGAAACATTTATGATTATTTTCAATGTTGAAAACAGTTGTGTACTTTTTTTTTCAGGATTCCTTGATTAATAGAAAGTTTCAAAAGAACAGCATTTATTTGTAATATAATCTTTTGTAACATTATAAATGTCTTTACTGTCACTTTTGATTGATTTAATGCATCCCTGTTGAATCAAAGTATTCATTTCTTTAATTTCTTTTCAAAAAAATTAAAATACAAATTATTACTGACCCCAAACTTTTGAACGGTAGTGTATAATGCTACAGAAGCTTTGTATTTCAGATAAATGCTGTTCTTTTGAACTTTTTATTAATCAAGGAATGTTTCTTGAGCAGCAAATCATCATATTAGAATGATTTCTGAAGGATCATGTGACTCTGAAGACTGGAGTAATGATGCTGAAAATTCAACTTTACCATCACAGGAATAAATTACTTTGTAAAATATATTCAAATAGAAAACAGTTATTTTAAATTGTAATAATATTTCACAATATTACTGTTTTTACTGTATTTTTAATTAAATAAATGCAGTCTTGGTTAGCAGACGAAACTTTTAAAAACATAAAAAAATCGTACCGATCCCAAACTTTTGAACGGTAGTGTATATATATATATATATATTTTATATGCAGGGCTTGACATTAACACCTGCCAAGGGTAGATTTCAGCTGTGGCGGGTAAGACAGCCACTCCCACTAGCCACTTTGGTGGGTTGAATAAAATTTCAGCCTACAGCCAAAGGTAGCCAAGCTCGTCGTATCACAAAATTACAATCCGATCACAATTGATAATTTTGCTTTAGGTCCACTTACCTTTCCTGCTAAACGACTGGATATAATACCATTACTCGCCACCAGACAGTCGGCTAATGTCGTCTTCCCTGTGGGCAACACACATTTACAAACACAAAGGTTTAAGTTGCAACAAACATTTTATGTTAGACGCTTGACAATTAACAAAAGCAAAGATCTGACACACATCAGCATACTTCACACTCACCATGATCTACATGAGCAAGAATACACAGATTTCTGATCTGTGTCGTTTTCTTCTGCAGTGCGATTATCTTCTCCAAACTTGTGTGACCCATTTTTGACTTTCTATGAAGATGAAGATCATCATTAGTACAAATACATAAACAATAAGCATTTGGACACTTAAAGGGTTAGTTCACCCAAAAATGAAAATTATGATGACTCACCCTCATGTCGTTCCACACCCGTAAGACCTCCGTTCATCTTCAGAACACAGTTTAAGATATTTAAGATTTAGTCCGAGAGCTTTCTGTCCCTCCATTGAAAGTGTATGTACGGTGCACTTATTGTCCAGAAAGATAATAAAAACATCATCAAAGTAGTCCATGTGACATCAGTGGGTTAGTTAGAAGTTTTTGAAGCATCTAAAATACATTTTGGTCCAAAAATAACAAAAACTACGACTTTATTCAGCATTGTCTTCTCTTCCGGAATCCTTTCCATTGAATTGATTCCATTGAATTGATTCAATTGAATTGATTCCATTGAATTGATTCAATTGAATTGATTCCATTGAATCCTTTCATCTGTCGGCGTTGGTAATGCACTTTTACATCGTTGTTTTTGCCGATTAGGACATCCGCGACATGCACACCTACGCACCATTTAAAAAAATATAGCAATACCAAAATACAAACAATGTAGAATAGCTTGAATACAGCGTGCGTCTCCCTCAGACTGTAAACGAAGCTCGGGCGCACCAGAAAACACGTCAGCAGCGTCACTGCGGAGTCGTGAACCCGGATGAACAACAGACCCAGAAGAGAATACAATGCTGAATAAAGTCGTAGTTTTTGTTATTTTTGGACCAAAATGTATTTTCGATGCTTCAAAAACTTCTAACTAACCCACTGATGTCACATGGACTACTTTGATGATGTTTTTATTACCTTTCTGGACATGGACAGTGCACCGTACAAACACTTTCAATGGAGGGACAGAAAGCTCTCGGACTAAATCTAAAATATCTTAAACTGTGTTCCGAAGATGAACGCAGGTCTTATGGGTGTGGAACGACATGAGGGCGAGTCATTAATGACATAATTTTCATTTTTGGGTGAACTAACCCTTTAAGTCACTTGGAAATCTGTGAGGTCACTGCATTATATAACTAAATAGGTTTTTATTCCTGGAATAAAAGTAAGACATTCTAGAGATAATAATACTTCACTTTCATCAACTATTTTGAATTTATGTTATTATAAATACATGGTAAGAGGTCAAATGTGGTGGTTTAGACACAATATCACATCCTGAAGAGTTAAAAAATGATCTTAAAGACCTGACAGCAGCATCAGATAATTCATTTAGAAGTGTATGTCAATCAGTTCAAACTTAAAAACGTATTTTTGTTAAATATTCTGTGTGTACTGAGCTTTTTGGTTTGACATTTTGTTACCTACTGCAATTTTCAAGTGTGTACAAAATAATTATCTCTATGAATATGGGTTTAAAGTCGTTTAATTGGCAAAAGTCGTTCTTTAAAACCAAATCCGTGTGTGTGTGTTGGTGACAAATGGAAGATTTCAGCACATTATTTCTCATATTCACTCATTCAGAGACTTATTTGACACAAGCAGATGCAACTTTTCAAAACAACGCCTGTTCAACTAAGACTAAAGACTGATATATAAACATCGCAACACTTTAAAGCGAATCCCATTACAAATGCTATGCAAATTCAACGATCCATTTGCTGAATAAACTTTATTATCATCAGTGACAACAGATACTCACATGTTTCCTCCACTCCAGGAAGCGTATTAATGTGCGTGCTGTTGACCGTCGCAGGCGTCATACGTAACACGTTACGCTGCGTCGTCACCAGGACGCTGCAAACAGTAGTTGCCAGGGGAAACGAGACGCGTACAGGAAAGCAGCGAGTGCGTGAGTGAGGAAAAAAAAAATCAAACTTTTCCTCAATACATCGACGAAAATGACACGGCTCTGTATCTGTAAGATGTGCAGTTGTGGGTAAGAGTATACTTGTTTATGTTGCTTTGTTTCTGTAGTCATTTTTGAAGCCCGAGAAGGTGTTTTGAATAATTGATATGTGAATGGTAGAAGGAATATCAAGTAATGGAACAAAGTAATCTTCACTGACAGAAATGTTTTATTATTTTGTGTTTTTCATTTTAAGTAATTGCTATTTAAAATGGAAAAGTCTTGAATATGTTAGTAGAGCAAAGATAATATGGAGAAAACAAGTGTGTGTGTGTGTCTGTGTGTGTGTGTGTGTGTGTGTGTGTGTGATTGAGGTTTTAGCTACAGACTTAGTGACAGAGTTTGTTAAATAGCCTAGTAGTTGCCCTGGACTACACAAACATGTCCAGTAAAGGTACAGCAGGTACTGAGAAGAAGAATCTCACACTGAAATACATGTTGAGTTTGTTTTTACACAATGGACCCTCTGCCTAATATGCTTCTCCATTGTCTTCAGCCGTCACCGCTGCACACACAAGCCGACAGCACTTTACAAGAAAGCCAGTCAGACTAATGTGTTGTCGGAGTACTCGGAGAAGTATCCTGCGTATAAAGGTCACACCCGTCCCAAGAGCCTCAAGCCCCAGCTGCAGTATAAAGCTCATCAGGACATGATGGAAGGAACGACGACCTTCAGGTACATTCTGGCACTGAGATATTACTTACTTGAGTAGGGTTGCAAAGGGGCGGAAAGTTTCCACGGGAACTTAACCTGGGGAATTTTGGAAATATTCCAATTTGGAAACTTAAAGGTGCTAAAGAGGATGTTTTGTTTTATACATTTTTGCAATATTACTTCAAACTGTCTTTACTAACTGATAAAAGACTATTTATTAGGTGCACTGAAAGGAATATTATTAATATACATCATCTGTGCACGAGGTAGGGCCTTAAAAACATCAGCCAATCGTTTACGCGATCATCGCGTAAACGATTGGCCCTCTGGCTTGTCAATCACTGCCATGACGTTCCTTGTGAGAGACGCGCGGCTGCGCGCTCCAGTAACTTTCCACACTCCACAGGCGCCGCATGCAATGTTTTTGTCAGGAGACACAGGAGTAACAACTGCAGATTATGAGTTACCTGCGGTGAGTCCGACATAATGAATCCACTAAATGTGTGCGCGGCTTTAAGTCGTGCACACACTTAACGATTGTAAGGCCGATTATGAATGTAAATTGATACTTATGACTGATCGCGCTCAAACGCGTCCAGTCAGAGCCAGTTGCGTTCAGTCTGCGATTACAGTCGGTGTTCAAATTCCATGTGAAAGTATATAAATCTGCTTCAGGAGCAGGAAACAATCGCTGTATGTTGAGCACAGTCTTAGAATGTTTTAGCTAGTCGTTAAATGTGTGCCCGGCTTAATAACACAGCGAATGCCGGTGGTAAACACTCATGTTCCAATACTCGTGCACGAGTTTTGGGAGGCGTTCACTCGAAATGAGCTGTGATGGAGGGGGGTTGTTCTTAAGAATGCGCTCATTTCAAAAAAGATCCTCTGTACCACCTTTAACAGGAATGGGAATTTATTGGAAATTTGGGGAAATTTATAATATTTATATAAAATGTATCATATACAAACATAAATATAACTAATCATTTTGTTTGGTCATAACGTGAAATAACAGTTATTTACTTTTCGCATTCAATTAATTCTAATTTAGTAAATATGTAAAATAAATATATTTTTATTGCAACAATTGTTATTTATTTCAGTGGCACATGATCCTTCAGAAATCATTCTAATATGCTGATTTGATACTCAGTTATTATCAATGTTGGAAACAGTATAATATTTTTTTTTGGAACCTGTAATACTTTTTTCAGGATTCATTGATGAATAAAAGTTAAAAAGAACAGCATTTATTCAAAATATAAATATTTTCTAACAATATCACTTTAATATCACTTTTTTAATCAATTTAGCACATCCTTGCTGAATAAAAGTATTCATTTCTTTCCAAAAAAGAAAGAAAAAAAATACTGACCCCAAAATTTTGAACAAAAGATTTCTATTTTAAATAAATGCTGTTCTTTAAATTTTTATTCATCAAAGAATCCTGAAAAAAAAGTATCACAGGTTATAAAAAATATTAAGCAGCACAACTGTTTCCAACATTGATAACTTAGTATCAAATTAGCATGTTAGAGTGATTTCTGAAGGATCATGTAACACTGAAGACTGGAGAAATGATGCTGAAAATTCAGCTTTGCATCACAGAAATATATTATATATTAATGTATATTAAAATAGAAAACCATAATTTTAAAATTGTAGTTATATTTCACAATATTACTGTTTTTTTCTGTATTTGTGATCAAATGTGCATGTTATGGACTGGGGGAATGCACAGTGCATGCAGGGGGTGTGACCTCAATAGCCCTGCAGTAAGTTTGTGATTGAGGAATGTGCAGGGTAAAAATTCAACTAAAATTGCATTAAATCTGATTGTTTTAACCAAAATTATGCTGCAAGATGTTTTTTTTCAACTACATTTAAGTACCCCGTTATAGGCTAACCTGCAATTTTGCTAATTCCCTGTTTATTCCCATATATTTCCGTTAATTCCCATGGAAAGTTCTCAGCTTTGAAAATTCAGGGAATTTTGCAACCCGATTAGTGATTCTCACTAAGGCGGTTTCCGTACTATGCTTACAATTTAATCATACAATTTAATAATTCATGGTTAGTCTTTCCAGTTTTATACATTAACAATTCACCTATTCACTGGATCAAACATGCAAAGTGTAAAGTAGCAGCTCACTAGATGTTGGAACAGCTCCTCGATCTCCTTCTAAAACACCTTCCTGTTTTTCTGTTTTGTCAGGATGGACTATATCCCATATCCAGTCACCCGTCGCCCTGAGAGGCAGCAGGTCGCGTACAAGCCCAAGTCTGGAGAGATTGACTTAGGAACGACCTATAAACAAGACTTCAACCCATATGACGTGACACCATTTGTTCCTTCACGTCCTAAAGAGAGAGTACACACCAAGAATGCAAAACTGGACACCATACCCACCTATAAAGGTAATGACACTTTAGGTCAGTTAGGTCATGTGATGCTTTCTGAGCATACAGTTACTGGAGCATTTCTGAAGCAACCTCATCTATCAACTGTATTGAAATGTAAATGTATTGATTTAGCAGACACTTTTATACAGAGCAGCTTATAAGGAACATCACAAACAATTTACACTTCTGTTCAAAAGATTGCAGTCAGTAAGATTTAATTTATTTTGAAAAAAATAATACTTTTATTCAGCAGTGATGCATTAAATGAATCATAAGTGGCACTTATGTTACAAAATATTTGAAATAAATGCTGTTCTTGCTGTTGAACTTTTTCTGTTCATCAAAGAATCCTGAAAAATCAGTTTCCTGCACAACTGTTTTCAACATTGAAGAAGCGCCAAAAAAAAAAATTGTAACACTTTACAATAAGGTCTTAGTTGTTAACATTAGTTAGTGTATTAACTAACATGAATTAACAGTGAGCAATACATTTGTTACAGTATTTATTCATCTTTGTTAATTTTAGTCAATAAAAATCCAGCTGTTCGCTGTTTGTTCATGTTAGTTCACAGTGTTTTAATTTTTTAATCAGACTTGGTGACTTTGGTCACATTAGCTATGTAAACACACCAAAAAAATCATGGACATGATTCGGATATGTTAAAGGGTTGAAAAAAATAGTCACACTTGGCTCCTTTGCGGTCAAAAATCGGAAACCAACATAGAAAATGAATGGGAAATATGTAAAAAGTCAGCCACTGTGAATTATTTGTTGAATAAATGAATTATATATTTATTGAATTTTGATGTTATGTGTAACAAAATATCTTTCTCTGTGTTCAGGTTTGACTGTAGTAAAATTAATGCAAAAACTGACACTTCAAATCAACATTTCAAACAAACAAAAAATCTAAACCTTGACAAAACGTCTTTGAGAATGTCTAAGTATAAATCCATATCCACAACTTAATAAAAATAAGAATTAATGTCTAAAAAGAGAATTTTTTATATAGAACTATATAGGAATCTAGTGGTTACACCATGGCGTTACAGATGTTTTTCTTTTTTACTCCCACCAGATGGCACTAATCTACCTTCAAAAATTGGATTTTAAATGCCTTGTCTCTATTTTAACATGGAATACTACTTTAATTAAAAAATAATTAAAAACTAAATAAGAAAATGGGGAAAAATAGCTAATACAAATTTTATAAATATTGCATAGTATCATAAAATACCCTCAAAATTTTAAAGAATAATCAAAAAGTATTATTGAACAAAAATATATTAGAGTTAAAAAAAAGGAGAGTTACATTTCAAGGCTTCAGTCACTTTTGAGCGCAAAGAAGCCAAGTGTGACCCCTAAACGAAGAGGACCAGAGGGTTAACTAAAGTAGTTAACCAATGAAACCTTATTGTAAAGTGTTACCAAAGAAATCTTACTGGCCCTAAACTTTTGAATGGTATTGCATTATAAAAGTCAAAAACATTTGCAGTACACAGACTACTCAAGTGAAATGCAGAAAAAATTGAGTTATTATAGCAAGTGCCTTTGTTAAAAGTTTTGCATGATGTTTTTAAAGAGGATTTTCGTCAGTGGGAGATCAGCAGACGGGAATTAACTAAGCCTGATACAACCTATCAACCTCCTGCTGCAAAGTTTGGAAATTTCACGACATTCCAGGATGATTACGTCCACCGGGGCCTTGTGCCACGCGAGAGCTACAAACCCTCTAACATAGCCAAGCTATCCGATGCTCCTTTTGAAAACCTGACCAGTAACAAGCTCTCGTATGTGCCACACGCTCTGGAAGCCCGTTACTTTAAACCGCCAGAAGAGTACAAACCCAGCAATGTCCCTTTCCAGGACCTCACTATCCACCGACAGGACTACCAAGGCCTGCCGAGTCAGCTGCCCAAAAGCTGCAAGCCAGAGGCGGTCAAAGTGGGATCCAGCAAGCCCTTCCAGAGCAGCACGGAATTTCGTGACCATTTCCAGCAGTGGCCCGTCTCCCTCCGGCAGATGCAGAAATCAGTGGAGTACCAGAGTCCCACGGTACACATGGACCTGACAACCACCTCGCAAACCGACTACATCAAGCACCAAATCCAACCCTTCATTTCCGCCAAACCGTTCTCACTTCCCACAAAGTCTTCCAGGCCCTTCCAAGGCAACACCACCATGAGGGACGACTTCCAGCCGTGGGTGGCGCAACGTCAAAGCATGATCCGGAAGCAAGAGGAAATCCAGCGAGCCAGTGGGAAAATGGAAGATTTGACCACCTTCAGGGCCCATTTCATCCAGCATGAAGCTCAGCCTAGTCTCAGCTTCAAGCCCCAAAATGCTCCACTGCGGACTGATGCCCCCCTAGAGAACGAGACCATGTACCGCTCGGAGTTCACGCCCAAGAGGATCAGCATGTGTCCGGCCAGTTTCGAGTCTCCACCGGGGTTTGTTTTCGAAAACTGCGATGATCAAGGCCACCGTTTCTTCCGCAAGACGTCGTCCGCCGAAAGGATCGAGACTCCGAAGGAAATGGTCTCGACAGCTTAAGAAAGTCATCATGTTATTTCTAGTAAAGATGACACAAACTAGAATATGATCTCTCTAAATTACTGTGGTCCTATGGGGAATCGTCATGAATTACGATTTACTGATTATGCATATTTTACAATAGTAGCTAGTTTTTGATTTTCAATAGGATGAAACTGATGTGATATAAACATGCAGTGCAATACTATAATATATTTATCTATATAAATCAGTTTTTCACATAAAATTATCAATATTCATATATACACCACCGTTTTACTATACTGTTTTTAAAAAATGTATACTTTTATTTTATAAGGATACATTAAATTGATCAAAAGTGACAGCAGAAATTTATAATGTTAAAAAATATTTATATTTAAAATGTGGTTCTTTTGAACTTGCTATTTATCAAATAATGGAAAAAATCTAAAATATGAAGCAGCACAACTGTTTTCAACATTGAAAATATTAAGAAATAATTCTTGAGCAGCAAATCTGCATATTAAAAGGATTTCTGAAGGATCATGTGACTGAAAATACAAAACAGTTATTTAAATGGTAACAATATTCAATAATAATACTGTTTTTTTTTTATCAAATAAATGCAGCCTTTTGAATGAACCACATAAAGCACGATTTAAACATTACACATTTGATTGTATAGGATAAAAAGGGATCAATAATTATAAAGATATATAAAGTGATTTGTAAAACTGTATTTTATTGTATTTGTATCACATAGACTGTTTGCTATATTGACGTGAATAGTACCAAAACTAGCGCTTCCTCAACAGATTCATGTAGCGATGCTTTCTCCACATAGCAATAAGAGTAAATTCATGGATCAACTGTGAGTGGCTTATGTACAACATTTGTTGATGTAATTAAAATACATGCATAAAGGCCAGTAGGAAAGCATTATATTAGAGATATGGAAAATTCACTTCAGGAGCTATAAGTACGTAGGTCTGTGTTGTGTTTTATCTTAAATATGGATAATAAAGACAAACTAAACCAAGATGTAAGAAAATAAAATCCAAACTTTCTACACTCAATGTACAATATTGCACTTAAAAACACATTATATACAAGACATATTTTACAATGCAGCACTTTGTTTGAACACAAAACGTACATCTAAAAGACGGCTGGAGAAATGTGACGTTTATGGCACATGCCATTTCAATCAGTCAACGGGTTTTCTGTCATACATTCTACACCCATATTAACACATTTTGTAATAATAAAGTCAACATGAAAACAAAATGCCCCCCCTTTTACTCTCTTAAAACATGCTACTGCTCTTATTGTGCACAATTTATCAGCATTTGCATGTTATTTCAAGCACTGAACGCTACTACAATGAATAGTAAGTGCGCACATGTTCCCACCCCTTGGGTTTACGGCACAAAAATACAATTAAAACTTGATTTTGGAAAAATACTTTGTATTATATTGCATCTATTAATGCAACACAGTGAGTGACAGCCGTCTGTGGTCTACCAGTGGCTTACATTTTTCAAGTTCAACTTTATTAAAATCCCTTGCAGGGAACTTGATGCAGCATAGTAGACAAACGTAAAACACAAATTATTGGCAGTTTAGGGCCAGTTGTTCAAAAGTAATCTAATCGGATTGGATCAAATCTTGAAAATGGGTTGTTCATAAGGAAAAAAAGGATTCTGAAATTCGATTAGATCACAAAAATCCAGTCTTGGTTTTGATCTGGATAAAATCATCAGTTTGTGTTGTTCAAAACTTTTTAGTAAGACCTTTGATCCAAAAAATCTGGATTATACGGATCCCATCAAAAGGGTGGATTTCACAAACAAAAATGTAATGACTGTAAAACTGGTCGAAAAATACAACATTTTTATCATGTAATATACATACATGCATATTTTTTTTTATTTTGTTCTTGACTAGTTTAACTGTTAAAGTAGACATTAGGCTCCACCGTTCGGTATCCTACTGTAAAGTAAAAAAGAGATTTAGGTACAATCGACAGCTGTAAATATCAAACAAAAATACTATATTTGATTCAAAGTGGGTTTTTATATCACTGCTTGTAAACTAAATTGGCACAATCATAAGACATGAACCAGTCAAAAGTTCTTTGTTTTTTTTTTGGGTGATCGCTACAAAAACTCACCATGTCCCTTTAGGGGCTCCGTAGAACACAAATAATCCAGATTTGGTAATCTGAAAAAGTGTGTATCTTGATCAGGGTGATCCAATCCAATTTTGCTTTGAAAAACCAGCACAAAAGTAAGATGGATAACCTGATCCTGGATAGCAAAACATGGGATTTCCAAATCCAGATCATTCTGATCCAGATTCAACTTTTTGAACAACTGAGCCTTAGTGATTAATTTACCTCAAAACAAAAGATAACATGTATGCCTTCATCTCCGGAAACAGCACCCTCACAAGGGCACAGCCTTCTGTTTGAGAAACACCCCACAAATCCCTTTTCCTTCTTTAACTCCACCCCTTTGACCACCTGACTCCATTCACCATCCAATCAAGTCCTAATGGATTTAGCTGTATATATATTTTTCTTTGAATATCCTATTTCACTCTGAAGTATCAAACTCAGGTTAAAGAAGTAAAATGGGTTGCGACAGTATTTCATGTTGACTTTAGGGTAGGACTCTGAAAATGTCTCTCTTAATACTCCCAAGTTGTGCACTACTGATATTATTAGTATCAGTGCATTATGTACACTCAAGATGCTTTCATTTTAATTTCCTTCACATAGGTGAATGGTCCAATAAGATCGTCCTCTCATATCCACAAGAAAAAATGCACGTCTCTTAAATTAATACACATACAATATCACTTTCAGGGCAAGATCAAATGAAATCTGCAAAGAGACAAGTCTCGAATCTCATCAAGTGATTTCCTCTTTGGACTTCTGATGATTGAGAAAAAGCATCCAGTGAAATGTAGTCCAGAAAACACACGTCTGCCACCAGTAGACATCTTTTAGTCCACACACTCCAGGTGTCCAAGGGTTTGCACGATTTAAACAATATTCTGTATTACGAGAGACAATCAGTGCGGTGACTGAAAAGGGCATCTGTTAGTTTGGCCTCTGGTGCGCACTAGGTGGCGCTAGTGTCCTGTGAGCAGGTCTGGCAGCAGCGTTGCCGGTACAGATCCACAGGGCAAAGCTTGAGACGTTTCACCACAGGACAGTAGTGGGTTCTGTCCGTACACTCGCCTAGAGAAACACACAAAACAAAGGTTAATTTAATGACAAGGTGATTTATACTTTTCAAAAGCACAATTCACACATGAATCAGCAAATAATGCAAATGTAAACATTAAAACATAGACTAACCCAGACAAATAAACAGAAAACAGAAGTTAAACTAATCATATTGGTAACATTTTAATACATTTTCCACAATAAACTGAAAAAAACTTGTTAGCAAAAACAAAATTAAACATGAAAAGATAAATAATAATGACAGTTCTGAACATGCAGTCTTTTGTATGTCTTTAAAAATATATAATTTTTATTAATTACTATTAATAAAAATTATTAATAACTATTACTAATTTTTAATAATAAATTTTCATTGAGGTGAAATATCTGAAGAATTTGTATTTACTGTTTACCCTACAGGGAGAACCTGTTTCCTAAAATAAGATTAAGGCAAGACTGATTACCCCTTGGTTAAAGGGATAGTTCACCCAAAAATGAAATTTTGCTGTTAATTTACTCACGCCATCCAAGATACAGGTGTCTTTTGTTCTTCAGTAGAACAGTAAAGAAGATTTTTAGCTGAAACCGTGGTCCTCTGTGATTCATATAATGGAAGTCAATGGGTGCCGTCACATTGAGACTCAAAAAAACATACACAGACAAAACAAAATTAAAGGATTAGTTCACTTTCAAATGAAAATTAGCCCAAGCTTTACTCAGCCTCAAGCCATCCTAGGTGTATATGACTTTCTTCTTTCTGATGAACACAATCAGAGTTATATTAATAAATATCCTGACGCATCCGAGCTTTATAATGGCAGTGATGAGTATGAGCTGAAGAGAGTGCATCCATCCATCATAAATGTACTCCACACGGCTCCAGTGGGTTAATAAAGGCCGCCTGAAGCGAAGCGATGCCTTTTTGTAAGAAAAATATCCATATTTAACAAGTTATGAAGTAAAATTTATGATCGATGGATGCACTTTCTTGAGCTTCAAACTTGTTGGTATCGTTCACTGCCATTATAAAGCTCGGATGCGTCAGGATATTTATTAATATAACTCTGATTGTGTTCATCAGAAAGAAGAAAGTCATATACACCTAGGATGGCTTGAGGCTGAGTAAAGCTTGGGCTAATTTTCATTTGAAAGTGAACTAATCCTTTAAGACCTCAATTTATCATCAGGAGCCGCAGGTATTAATTTTGTTTTGTCTGCTTATGTGTTTTTGAATCTCAATGTGACGGCACCCATTGACTTCCATTATATGAATCACAGAGGACCACAGTTTCGGCTAAAAATCTTCTTTACTGTTCTACTGAAGAACAAAAGTCATCTACATCTTGGATGATCTGAGGGTGAGTAAATTAACAGCAAATTTTCATTTTTGGGTGAACCCTTTAACTGCTAGTTGGTCAAACTGTTTTTTAAGGGGAGACACTACAGGCAAAAACACTGTTTTTTCAGGCACCTGTCAATTTTGAGATTTTGCGCTTTTTGGCTTTTCATAAAGTGTTTTTTCACACTGGTGGAAAGAAAACATCCAAAATACACTTTTAAGTGTATATTTTATAGCACTTTATCAATTTGCATCTATAGATTTCAATTACAGTAAAAATCTTTAAAGGCCGTTTTCTCAAAATGAGTCAGAAATCTCCACTTCTGAAGGTTTTTACAGAGGGATTTGTTGATATATAATTAGCCTGATTTTATACAACATTTTATTCCTAAAAAATGGTGAAAATATATATTTTTTTCTGGCTGTTGATAGTATTTTCTGATTTATGGAGTGATAAAAATAGATATCCAACATTTTCTCTGTAAAAACCTTTGAATTTAATATATCCAAAAAATTAAACAAGAATTTTGAACCTGACGTCATCCGATATTCAGATTTTTGTTCTAGAAATGTATGCAAATTAGTGCATATTTAATTAGACAATGCCTCGTTTGCATATTTAAACATAACATTTTAGAAAACTTGTAATACAAATTTTTTTTGCAATTTTTAATGTAATCAATCAGCTGCGGAAGTATGGTGATATCTATTAGTTAATTTTTTTACCCTATTGTCTCGCCTTGAGACCCAGTCTTAGAGTCCTCCTGTAGTCAATAATTTTATCCCCTAGAGCTCATCTTTGATCACCAAAATGACATATTTAAAAGTTTTTTTCATGTGAAAAAATTTTTTTTCTTCATGCCATAAAATAGCTTGAATGTATCTCTACACCCTTGCCTCATTAAGTATACGCAGATCAATGAATATGCACATTAGCCCCGCCTCCACTCACTCACACCAGCTCAGAGATCCACTCGGTCAACTTACTGGGGTAAACGCTGCACAATGGTATCGCTCTTTACAACGTCTGACACATAACGGTAATTAATATGATTACACAAATATGTTACACAAGCCATGTTCCCGTTCGCCATCTCAGAGTCAGACAGCTGACTTCTAACAATCAGTATCCTTACGAACGCTTTAACAACTCAGAACGTCAGTGGAGAAAGACAAATAGTTCATCATAGCATCGTAATATGCATCTTACATCATTTTAACACAGTCAGGGGCGCATTAACTGGTTTGCAAAGTAGATGCTATCTTTTCACTAGTATTATCAGTTGATTTTAGAGATTTATTGTTTATTAAAAAGAGCGTGATATGATCCTGTTCACTGCGGTGTGCGAAGCAACATTACATGCACAAAATCTAGTGTGACTGCAGACTTTGAGCTACTCTAAATACCATATAAGTTCATTTATTGGTGTTATTTTATTAAATATTTCTGCACCCAGAACCAAGTTAGGTGACACAAAAAAATATTTTTCATTAAGTTTCAGCACAGAGGAGTGAAGAACAAAAAGCAGATGTTTGGACAGACAGGATTCCTGAAATGACCGAGCTTAGAAGAAAAGAAAACCCCAGGAACAAGAGCGAGTTCTCTCGAGACGTTGTGTTAACTTAACGGACAAATAGCAGGTCTTCAAGAGTGATGGAACAAGCCAATATATTTCGCCCTCAGGTCGGTAATATTTTCCCTAATAAAACATGAACGCTCTAATGGTGTCAAACAAGGGCAAGCATCTTTCGAACTGTACTGACACTCAGGCTGGTTTATAACAAGGGCTTTCAAAGCTAAAATTAAAAGACCCACTGCCACAGGAAGTGACGTTGCAGTGTTGCCAGGTAACAGGCCGCCGTTGCCAGGCGCAGTGCTGGTCGGGGAGTGTTTTTTTGTTCTGCCGATGGACGCATTCCACTCGGCGGGACTGGAAGCCGCTGCCGCACGCCACGGTACACGTCCTCCACGGTAACGCCTTCCAGTGCACGTCGCACATCTCGGATGAGCAGTTCCTCACGGATGACGGCCTGAGAGGCGTTTGGGAATCACACATTATATTCACAACACATTAAAAGAGCTTTGAATGTGAAAACAAGTGATGCTAAATATTACACAACAAGTCTGGCACCTTTCTTTTGGGTCACATGTTTTGGCCGTGGAGTTGCTGAAGTGTCTGCATGACACCGTTCTGCTCTGTGTGGCCACCGCAGGACCCAGACAACGACCCGTGCACTGTTGAACACATCACGTGACACGCATTAAAACCACAGTATATGCAAAGTGGATAGAGTTTGAACAAATGCAGCTGCTCTGACATAAAACAGGTATAACCTAACATAAACCTGATTATGGGTATTTGACTATATGATTGCATAAAGGCCCGTTCACACCAAGAACGATAACGATAAAGATATAGCTCTAAAAATCGTTCTAAATATAACGGAATAGCACTGTCCACACCACAGCTATAACAATAACGCAGAGGTGTAAAGTACTTGAGTAAATGTAATTAGTTACTGTACTTAAGTATCTTTTTGGCTACTTTGTAGTTGTACTGAGTTGTACTCATGGCACCTAACTTTTTCTGCAGCAGTTTGTTTCTGATATAAAGGAGCGATATCGCCATCTAAGGGCACTGAAGGTACTATATCTTGTGCATTTTGCCTTTACTCACCCAAAACTTGTCAGCAAGTATGCTTTACGTGAATGTGAGTGCATTAGCAGGTAGTTGCTAGATTTATTAGATGAGGAAATGACTGCAGCTGGTGATGAGGATCAAACCAGCACATACAGTGTACTTTCACTATTTAATTTTACTTAACATTGTTTTATTTATCCGCTATATTGACAAGACTATTTTGAAGGATGTTGGTTTACTTATGGCCTTTCTGTGCACTTGAGCTTAAAGGTGGTACAGAGGATCTTTTCGTCGACTGAGTTTTTGAAATGAGCGCATGCGTAAGAACAGCCCCCCTCCTTCACAGCTCATTTCGAGTGAACGCCTCCCAAAACTCGTGCACGAGTATAGGAACACAAGTGTTTACCACCGGCATATGCTGTGTTATTAAGCCGGGCACACATTTAACGACTAGCTAAAACATTCTAAGACTGTGCTCAACATACAGCGATTGTTTCCTGCTCCTGAAGCACATTTATATACTTTCACATGGAATTTGAACACCGACTGTAATCGCAGACTGAACGCAACTGGCTCTGACTGGACGCGTTTGAGCGCGATCAGTCATAAGTATCAATTTACATTCATAATCGGCCTTACAATCGTTAAGTGTGTGCGCGACTTAAAGCCGCGCACACACTTAGTGGATTCATTATGTCGGACTCACCGCAGGTAACTCATAATCTGCAGTTGTTACTCCTGTCTCCTGACAAAAACATTGCATGCGGCGCCTGTGGAGTGTGGAAAGTTACTGGAGCGCGCAGCCGTGCGTCTCTCACAAGGAACGTCATGGCAGTGATTGACAAGCCAGAGGGCCAATCGTTTACACGATGATCGCGTAAACGATTGGCTGATGTTTTTAAGGCCCTACCTCGTGCACAGATGATGTATATTAATAATATTCCTTTCAGTGCACCTAATAAATAGTCTTTTATCAGTTAGTAAAGACAGTTTCAAGTAATATTGCAAAAATGTATAAAACAAAACATCCTATTTAGCACCTTTAACTGAGACTTGAGAGTTTGTAGACATTTAAAAGGTTGCTGTGTCGACCTTGATTTATTGCAACATTGAGGTGTTCAGTTTTATTATGATTTTAGAAAATAAACTTGATTTCTCATCTTACAAATCAATTGTTTCTAATTTTCTCTGTCATGTCTCTCAGGACTAGTGCATCTCTGAGCACATTCGGCATACTAATACTTAAGTACTGTTAAATTCAGATACTTTAAGACTTTTACTCAAGTCGTATTGGAATTGGTTACTTGTAACTTGTAGTGGAGTAATTTTTGATGTAAGGTATCAGTACTTTTACTCAAGTATGGTTTTCAGGTACTCTTTACACCTCTGCGATAACGATATAGAGAAACAATCATTGGAATCACTTTAAGAACCAGCTGTTGAATGATAAAACACTGACACCCAATCAAAATCCACTCATCCACTCACTAAAAACATATTTAAATCAGTTCATGTGAGTACAGTGGTTCAATATTAATATAAAGCGACGAGAATATATTTGGTGCGCCAAAAAAACAAAATAACGACTTATACAGTGATGGACGATTTCAAAACAATGCTTTAGTAAACTTCGGAGCGTTATGAATCTTTTGTGTCGAATCAGCGGTTCGGAGCGCCAAAGTCACGTGATTTCAGCAGTTTGGTGGTTTGACACGCGATCCGAATCATTATTCGATACACTGATTCATTATGCTCCGAAGCTTCATGAAGCAGTGTTTTGAAATCAGCCATCACTTTATAAGTCATTATTTAGTTTTTTGGCGCACCAAAAATATTCTCGTCGCTTTATAATATTAATATTGAACCACTGTACTCACATGAACTGATTTAAATATGTTTTTAGCACATTAATGGATCTTGAGAGAGGAAATGTCATTGCTGGCTATGGAGGCCTCACTGAGCCATCGGATTTCAACTAAAATATCTTAATTTGTGTTCCGAAGATTAACAGGCTTGTACTAATAGTGGATAATAGCGACAATATAAGTTATAACCGTAATTAAACTAAACTATACCTGTTTTATCTCCATGCAGCATATATTTTCTGGCTCTGCAGGCATTATTGTCCGAATACGGTTTGGACTGAACACTGTTTCTGACATTATTAGTGCGCCCTGACTACTGACACCGGAGAATGAGCTCTTGAAGCTCCGCCCTCTTAGGAGCAGCAGCTCATTTGCATTTAAAGGGACACACACAAAAATGGCGTGTTTTTGCTCACCCCCCAAAACTGGCAATTTTAACATGATACAATAAATGATCTGTGGGGTATTTTGAGCTGAAACTTCACAGACACATTCTGGGGACACCAGAGACTTAATTTAAATCTTGTAAAAAGGGGCATAATAGGTTCTTTTTCCACATTAAAGAAGTTAGAATGAATATAAAAGTGTCAGTAAACGTACCTTCCCCCACGGGCCGGTGAGCCACTCCACACAGGCGTGAGAGGTGCACTCTTCCCTGTCTTCAGGCCGAGGAGATCCTTCACACGCGGCGCTGGACACAACCCTCATGCTCCCTGATGCCTCCACCTGCTGACAGGAGACCCGCCTCTCTCTGAAGCCCCGCCCACAGGAACTGGAGCATTTGGACCACACTGTTGACGCCCAACTGACATATACAGAAAGAACATACAGTAGTTCAAAGTCAGAAGAGCTTCAAAATTGGTTACATTTTAATTATAATGTGCTATTTTGTCATTATAATTCCATTTGGTGTTGCTAGTGCAGCAGAAATCACACACTTCAGCTGTAAACAACATTATATATAATTATAACAGGATATGATTTATCTTCACACGGAAGCTCCATGAGATGTTTTACTTGACATTTTGCTAGCTGCATATTCCCAATTTTCTTTGCACTCACTAACAATCCTCAAACTTCTAGCTAACTCTGGATTTGTGCCATTCCAAACCGACAAGAATATATATCGCCATACATTTCAACAGCGTTCCTAACTGGCGATACGTACGGCTGCATATTTCTGGTTCTTGAAAAAGCACAGGTTGTACCCAAGTCACTGGGGAGCTCTGAGCCTCTGCGGGGCATTTGGGGTTGTGTTAGAGCGAGAGAAGCAGTAACAAAGACACGCTTTGTGAGAGGATCTCCCGCTGATGGCTCTGAACTGACGCTAAGCGCTTTTACAGAGCCATATGATTCATGTGCTGAGCCCAGACGCATGGCAATAATCAGATGATGTTTTTGGCATGGACGTATAGAAGTCGGAGAGCGTTTGTGTGCACTATCTATCCTGTGTTCTCCGTGAAACCCTGAAACCCTCAATCAATCAGCTCACGCTATGAAACGTGGACTATGCTAATGAGTCTCGGAATATTTTCTCTGCAAAAAAACTCCTGCTTGCTTTTATACCAAAGAGTGAGAGTATGTGCTAATAATATTTAGTTGAGAAAATCAATCGAAAATTGAGCTTTTTACTTTCTTACATTAGTGTTATTTAAGGTAGTTTTATTAATATTTTGAATTAGCTTTTTTTTATATATTTAGTTTTCATGTTAAAAGACATTTTTAGTTAAAGTTTAAAGTTCGTCAACTGATATTTGTATTTGATCTTATTTCCGCTTTACTTCAATTAACAGAAATGTCTTTAATAGTTTTAGTTAACACTGTCCCTGGGCTTATTGTTCAAAAATTATTTTCAAAAATGCCTTTTTCATGAAAAATGTCAAATAAATTATCAATATTACATTGCAATTTGCTAATGTAACCATGGCCAAATGAAAATAAGAAAAAAATAAAATAAAAATATTAAGCAACTAGATCACATTATAGAAGTTAAATGTGCTTCAAATGCTATTTCACACTGTCTTTATGAAAAATATGTTGAATAATTAAATTCTTCATTTTTGTCACCAAAATGAAGAAAAATTCCAAATAAGGGGGCAAAAAATGCCCCTGCACAATTAAACTAAATCTATTATGCGAATAAAATTTAATGTGAAAATGACATTTTGATCTGCTCAGATTGTATGAAATTTATTTTTTATTTTTTGCATTATAACCACCATTACTGTTGAGCTTATGTACGCACTTTTAGTCATAAGGAACGTTTTTCTTCGAATTTATTCCCAGTTTGAATAACTGCTTTGATTTTTCATGCTACTAAAATAATTAGTAAATGTAAAATCTAGATTTTCTAATGCATAAAAAGCAATAAACTAATTCAAAAACGGTTCTTAGCTTGTTTTGTCTGCGTAGCCAGAATATAATGCGACAATTCCCCAAACATAAAACATTTTTATGTATTATATTAATATACATTAATAATAATTATTACAATATCAAAAGCAATAATGGGGAACACATTTTCACTATTAACTATGACATTTCCCTCGAAAAACTCCTAATTTACTGCTTATTAATAGTTAGTAAGGTAGTTGTTAAGTTTAGGTATTGGGTAGGATTAAGGGATGTAGAATATGGTCATGCAGAATAAGGCATTAATATGTGCTTAATAAGTACTAATAAACAGCCAATATGCAAGCTAATAAGCAACTAGTTAAAAAAGGGAATTGTTCCCCATACTAAATGTTACCGCAATAATCAACAATAATGATTATACAATATCATCAAATAACATTACAGCCCTACCCTGTAATAAGCAGTTGTTTTATTTATTTATTTATTTTATTTGTATACTTCATGTAGGCTATATACATGAGGCAAATGTTATGTAAAGAGATGAATACCACCTTTGAGCAGAGCTAAACATGTAAATAAACAAATGCCATGTCAGCTTCTGTTCCACCTTTACAGGGTAAAGTTGTCTTTTGTTGATGTTGATCAAAACTTTGTCACAGTCTATAGTATTCTGATTGAAGTAAATGGTTAAATTTAAGGTGCACTATGTAACTTTTTTTTGGCTTAAAAATATCAAAATTTAAATAATGAGTCAACTTCATCAATCCTTCTTCCAAAACGTGTTTTTGTCTCACCCTGATTTACTATGGTAAGACTGTTATAAGTGTTTATATTTTAGATCTGTCGGGGTGTTTTTTGCTGGAAGTTGTGTACATACGTAATCTCTCTCTCTTTGGCAAGAATATCAGTTATTTATACTGTATATGGGCCATACAGAATTGGTTCAAAGTCAGAGTTGGAAACGTCTTGAAAAAAATGTATTTTTCCACAAATTTTGTATGTATGCAAATTGTGTAATATCCAAGGTACACGTTCTAGTAATTGTACAGTTAATTCTCATATTGTATTTACATAAAGTTCAGGAATATTTTTCCTCTCCCCAAATGTGTCACTACCGAAACACAATGATAAATAATTTCATAAGAAGGGTTACATTGACCGATTAAGATTTTGTTTACATCTACCTTGTAAATATATTTTTTGCTATTTTATAAGAATGTTTTCACAGGTAAAACAATAAAAACTATAATTTTAACAATATTTCAAGTGTAATTAATGAGATTTGTTGTATTTTGAATCCAATCTTTCTTTGTAAAAGGCATAAAGTTTATCATACTGATTTCAAAGTTAAAGGGACAGTTCACCCAAAAATGAAAATTCGGTCATAATTTACTCAGCTTCAGGTTGTTCCAACCCTGTATAAATTTCTTTGTTCTGTTGAACACAAAAGAAGATATTTTGAAGAATGTGGGAAACTGGGACACCATTGACTTCCATAGTATTTATTTCCTACTATGGAAGTAAATGGTGCCCCAAAGCGGCCTGGTTACAAACTTTCTTCAAAATATCTTCCTTTGTGCACAGCAGAACAAAGACATTTATACAGAATTGGAACAACTTGAGGGTGAGTAAATGATGACAGAATTTTCATTTTTGGGTGAACTATCCCTTTGAGGATTCATTACTTTGAATATACATTGAACCAAACACTATAATAACATCTTAGTTGATAATTCAATATACTAATAAAATATAATACAAATATCCCATGTTTCGGTCGTGACTGCACATTTTCAGTAGTGACAGTAATGTGCTGGTAGTGACCACATCACATGACAGGGTTTTACCTCACATACTAAAACATATTAAAATACTAATGATTTGCATAGCTGCACTAAAATTTAGTTTATTTCCCCCAAATAAATGATTATGTGTTCGCTTTTGTCACTACCAAAACAATGATGTCACAACCGAAACAGTCACGACCGAAACATTTGGTAAAGTTTCTGTAGTGACAATTTTAGATACTTTTGAGTCTAGCTCAAAGATGATAATCAGCACATGGTTAGCTAACACAGTTCTGAACAGTTGTACACACACCAAAAAATACATTTTATGGAATAACACCCAAAAAAGTGCTTCATTGCAGAAAAAGGTGTTTGGTAGTGACGTTCCTTGAAGTTCCACACAGATTTTCAGACTTTTGAACACATTTAACTAAAAATGATGGACCTATCGACTGTGAAAGAGAGGCTATGAGAGGGAGGGACACAGGAATATTTACTGAATGTAAAGTGTGTTAAAATCAGTCTCAGACAATGGACTCAAACATACATTGTATTTTTTTTACATTAAGTTTCATGATTTAAAATTAAAGTATAAAAAATTATTCTTTTTTTAAAACTTTTTATTCTAAATGTTCTTATTTCTCTGCACTGTGTTGAAATGGTAAAAAATTCACAAGGACTTCTCTAGCCAGACCAGTGCACCGACAAAAAGAAGCTCTTTTACACTGACAGCTGATATCTGCTCTTCTCCAGCCCCATTGGACTCATACAGTTTGATTCATGTGCTTCGTTGAGCATCTGCACAGCCCCTGAAAAGACTGATGCTGGGAAGGGGATGATAGATGGGCTGTTTGATGGAGAGAGGCACTTTGGCTGAGAATCAGAGGACCGGGGTGCTGCTCGCAGTCAAATGTATCACAGCTCACAGGATTGTGAAGGGTTCTGCTCTCTTTATATCGAAGTCTATGGAGAGATCCATCAGCAGACGCTCATTTATCAAAGACAGAGCGACTGTCACTGTGTCAGACTTCTAAATCGCTAACGTTGAGAGATTTGGGGTAATTATACAGTACAATCAAGGCGTTTCAGGGAGTTCAGAAGCAGTGCTTACAGATATAGACAATAACTCCCTTTGGACTTTCTGCATTGCTTTGCAGACCTTTTTCATCCTCAAACACTCAAGTGATACCATACAATCTCACAATCACCTCAGTTGCCATAATGACTTCATCAGAAATGAGCCATGTATGAAACCAGAGTGTGTCATGCCAAATGCTTCAGATTACTGAATACATTTATTTATTTTCTTATGGAAGCATACCTGGGAGGGCAGTCCAGGATGTTGCACGGCCGTGGTTGACTGATCGGTTTGGGAAGATGATGACAGACCGAATGAGGCGTCTCCCTGCCCTCTGATGTCAGACATCGAACCTTCCTCATCTGAGTCCCTCTGTTGCCACAGGAAGCGCTGCATGAGCTCCACTCGCCCAAACGCCACTCAAACTCTAACACCCGAAAAAGACACAAAGAGATGTATATTCAAATAATGAATCCTCAAAGGGATAGTTCACCCAAAAATGAAAATTCTGTCATTTACTCACCCTCAAGTTGTTCCAATTCTGTATAAATGTCTTTGTTCTGCTGTGCACAAAGGAAGATATTTTGAAGAAAGTTTGAAACCAGGCCATTTTGGGGCACCATTGACTTCCATAGTAGGAAAAAAATACTATAGAAGTCAATGGTGTCCCAGAACTGTTCAGTTTCCCACATCCTTCAAAATATCTTCTTTTGTGTTCAACAGAACAAAGAAATGTATACAGGTTTGGAACAACGTGAGGGTGAGTAAATGATGACAGAATTTTCATTTTTGGGTGAACTGTCCCTTTAACTTTGAAATCAGTATGATAAACTTTATGCCTTTTACAAAGAAAGATTGGATTCAAAATACAACAAATCTCATTAATTACACTTGAAATAGATATTTATATAAAACTGACTTTTAAAATAATTTTAGTTTTTTGCTAAAAAAATTTATATAGGCAAAATATTGTATAGTATTATAGTATAGTAAATAGTGTAAAATATTACAGAATTTTAATATTTACCATCTATTAATTATCAATTATCAAATTCTAGATTATCTGGACTAAATAAATTAAAAATAAAACACTAAAGGTCTTTGCACACTGAGTCAGAAATTTTCGGTTCGGGTTCAATTTTCTGCATTTTTCGCCTCCGTAACAAGCATTTTGAGAGGTGTTTTGACAATTCAGAGCCACCGTACAAGTGAACTCCAAAATCCAGAATGGCATCTGACAAGTTGATCCACTTCGTCTCGCAGCACAAAGCACTGTATGACAAACAAACTGCAGAATACATATATATTAGTGATCTTCTTTTTAATATGTGACTCCAGTATCGCTAGCAAAGCATCAAACTGAGCCACTGACATCTGAAATAAACTTTGAATCGCTCGGGATAATCCCGAAGCTCCTTGATAAAGAGGTGTGACTATCCTTCCTCTCTGTGTGATCCCATGATTAGATGGACCCAATATTTTCTCTTTCTTTTTCTCTTTTTAAGAAGAGAGAGGACAACAAAATCATCCTCACTGCTTGAAGACTCCATTTTGTACTGTTTTGCAAATACGAAAATTTCGGACTAAAATCAGATGTTTTAAATGCTTCATCACATAGCATTAAAAGTAATGTTTGGCCTCAGTAAGATTTTTATTTTTATTTTTGTATGCATGAAACTGATCAAAAATTACAGTGAATTACACAGTAAAAAAATAATAATAATAATAATACTTTCTAATCATTAAAGAATATATTCATCAAAAATATTAAGCAGCACAACTGTTTTCAACATTGATAATAATAATATTTCCTGAGCAGCAAATCATCATATTAGAATGATTTCTGAAGACTGGAGTAATGATGCTGAAAATTAATTTTAAAATAAATTACATTTTAAAACATTTTTAAAAAGAAAACAGTTATTTTAAATGTAATAATATTTCACAATATTACTGTTTTTACTGTAAGTCTTGTTGAGCAAAAGAGACATTAAAATATTAAAATATCTTACCAACCCTAAACTTTTGAATGATAGTGTAAATGATGCAAAGGTAATCTAAATGGACATTTACACGACAACAATGTATTAAAACTAAAAAGTTTTTCCTTTTGCATTTTTGAAAAGTTTTGCGTACAGACAACAAAAATGTAAAATGATCCCAGTTCACATGGATCCACGAAAACGACTAAAATCGCTGTATTATTCATGCCAGGCCAGTAGGTGGCGATGTCACTTTGTAAAGAAACACTACACGCCTATAGACTAAACATGTAATATGCATGCGCATGACGTCACCGTTTTCACAAAATGTGTGTTTTTGTAGTTTACACAGAGACGATAACAGTATTGTTTTCAAAAACTTGTACTTTGAAACACATTTTCAAAAGTTTGCATTTTCAGGCCTCCAAAATGATGTTGTCGTGTAAATGAACGGTCAAAACGCATAAAACGTTTCCCATTTTTAGTTGAAAACGGTGTCATGTAAACAGCCCCCAAATTTAAAAGTAGGAAAAATGAGCATGCACAATTTAATACTGGCCAATATAAACAGATACTGATACATTAAAAATTTTGACCAATTATGGTACCAATTTATCATGCATCCCTAAAAACAATATATTTATGTACACTCCAAACATGCAGCAATATGTTTACATGTTCAGTGAAGTTCAGTTTGAAAGGACGAAACGGGTACGGCATGAATCAGTATCACAGCATCAGGCAAGTACTATCAGAGAAGAGGCACTATTACTCAAGTAGCTGCCAAATCGCCTGATTCAAAGTGAGAGGTTATAGAGACCATTTACAAGCCCTTAAAGGTTTCTAGGAATCCGGGCTTGAATATCCACACAATCATCTCTGCCTTTTAAAATTCCTGGCATTGTGCGGGAACTGAAAGGAAGACATGGAGCTTTAACAAGACACAAATGAGCTCTCCGAGTGGTTGGTTTTCTACAAGACAGAACTGAAGTACAATTCATGTCCAAGCCTTCAACACGACGCATAACAATTTTACTTCTGTCTATTCTGGGTGCTGAGTTTCATCGGAAGACTACGGCTATTCATCATTCACACACTTTTATACGTCTTTGCTTCTTTTTTATTGTCACATTGTACATTCAACAAGAAGACACACAAACCCAATCACAAATAACAACAAAATACATGAATTTATAAAGAACAAAACCATATATTTCAATTGCATAGTGTAGATAGTTCTTAAATCCCTAACATAAGGCTCATTAAAACCAGTATATATATGTGTGTGTGTGTGTGTGTGTGTATATATATAGATAGACAGATAGATAGATAGACAGATAGATAGATAGATAGATAGATAGATAGATAGATAGATAGATAGATAGATAGATAGATAGATAGATAGATAAAGGATAATAGATTAATAGACAATAGATAATGATATTAGTGCAAGGAATCGTTAAAACGTTTTGAATCAAAGATCTTTAATTCCTCGTGATTTTCTATATTTACCCTCATTTATTTTTAACACTGGTGGTGTCATGTGATGTTTGCTTTGCTTTTCTTTCTCTTCAATGACAGCTTTTTTTATATAAAATGAGGACTCTTTTGTTTTAAGCTGAAAGCTTAGATGACATGAGCTTGTCACGATGAATTGTGGAATTGCCTCTTCTGTGAAGGTTATATGCAATGACACTGGGTTAAAGCTTAATATGAAAAGTTTTCAAATCAAGAGCAAGCATCTGATGCCTGAAAATGTTGTCTACGCAGGCGCGTAGGTGACTGTCATTAACACTCGTGCCACCGGCCTCGCTCCGTTCCCACGGGTCTCAGCCCCGCCCTGCTTGACACAACAGTCATTTGCTCAAGTGGTGCTCACTGCAGAGACAATGACGTCCAGCTCCCCCTTTCTGGACATCATGGGTGGAGTTCAAACAAGTCCAGCTCCACCTCTGTGGATCAAATGGGTGGAGCTTGACCTAATTAAGTTTAGCGAAATGGGATTAGGGTGTTGCTGGACCTTCAAGCTCCACTCATTGGCTCTACAGTGAGCAGCCTCTCCATTTGTGTCATTCCTGAATAAATCCGCATTTTTTAAAGAATCAGTTGAACGAATTATTCAGTGACTCAATCATTAAGACTTGCTGCCACCTACTGGTGGTTTTAGTTTCCTATTTAAAAATAGGCCTATAATTTCATTTTTTCTAACATTTAATATTTCTGTATTCAGAATTGTATATTTTAAAACATTAATATTATTAGGCTATTTATGCAATAGTCTTCACAAAACCTTATCCAGCACTTCAAAGCTCAAAAGTTTGAATATTATACAATTTAAATGTTATTTTTAATGTGATGACCAAAAATGTTTTTTGTTCATCTTTCAAAGAGTGTCCCCATTTGTGAAACTAAAAGTTCCACGATGTAAGAAAACTAACATTTGCTGAAAAACAAACACTTATTTAAAATATTTAAAGACATGAAATTACCACTATAGCCAATAGATGTCAGCAGAGGAGAACTTACTGGCTCATTTCATTTAGCTGTTTCCACTCTTTAATATATATTCTTTTCACAAGTTTTGCTTTTGAATTTATTTTTAGAGATTATAAAATCCCTGTTATACCATTAAAAATGTGTTTTTGTCATTTTTGTCACTTTTTGTAATGAAGTGTGAAGTACATATTTGTAGGAAAGGTCAAATTCTCATGAAAAATGAAAACTTTCCTTCAAATTGCGAATGAAATTACACAGACAGTGAGTAAAATCTGCTCTGCTTTCATTTATGTATTTCTGAAATTTTGGTTTACCTTGTAGATTTGAATTATGAATAAACACAATACTGCACAGTATTGTGATACTTCAGCTGGTATAGTATCGTAAGATATGTTTATTGTATTGTGACAACCCTACTGTATGCTATTCCAAAACTAAAGAGAGTTCTGTTTCTCCTCACACATATTTTTTCTCCTCACACTAACCTTGTAAAAGCACGTGAATCCAAGCTGTGAGACGCTGCTGGTTGTTGATCTGTGTTTGGCACTCGTAACGTCCATCAAATTTCCCTCCGTGCGTGTTCATCTCCAGAACTCGTCCTCCCACCAGCATGCGGTGGCTCACGCCTGGACTCTGCTTCAGGGTCTGGTTCTGATGGGACCACTTGATGGGCTTCCTGTGACTAGGGACCACCGGACATCCTAAAGGGGTTATGGGTGAATTTTAAGAGGAAATTAACTTGACGTCTCCTGTCATTTGAAATTAGTCTTAAAAAGCAAGCCATTTATTCACTAAAGTCTGCAAAACCTACTAAAAAGCATTTAAGACTCAATAAAACAGTCTTACTGGAAATCTGAACTCACAAACACAAAGAAACAAGAATAAGAGCTACAAAGGCTGTCTAATTCGTTAAACATCTGCTGTATTGATTTAGCAACTATAATTTGTTTATGTTGTAGAAGAAAAACGACTTCTTAAGTTTTTAATTAGCATTTTTTTAGCTGTTATTCAGGATAAATATCTTAAAATTCTTGAAATAAAATACATTCACTTTGTGAAACAAATTAAAAATACACGAGAGAAATACATATTAAAGACATTTTCTCTGAAAACAAGTCTTAGACCATCATAAACAATAAAAAAAATGTCAAATTATGTAGGAAATAGTGTTGTCACGATACTGGAATTTCCAACTTCGATACGATACCTTGAAAAACATTGAAATTCCATACCATTTTTGATACGGGGAAAACTGCCATATATACCGCCATACAGATCATTTGTTATTATCTCATTATTTTTAATATATTTTTTGGGGGGTAATTTGGGTAAGTTAGTTGTAATAGCTTACACACAGCACCGGGAGGCTATATTTGGAAAGTTGAACTACATTTGGGTCAATGATTTGACGGGTAATTGTTTTGTCCAAAGGCCTTAATTATAATAAAAAACAAAGATATGATATCCAAAGTATGTAAGGTAGTACAACTAGATCTCTTTTATGGAATCCAAAAGGTTTTAATTATATTTTGCTACATATAAAGGTAATTTAAAGATTTTGAAGTGTCAAAAGGTCATTCGGTTTAACCGTCCAAAGGCCAATACAGTCATTTGATTTGTGATTAAAATATCTTAAAATATAATAAATGTATATTTTTTTATTCTGGCATGATTTTATAACATCATATATCAATATAGTGCAAAATGGTATTAAAATTATGTGTAGAAGTCGTTGCTTTGTTATAAGAAAGAATGTCCGGAAAAATGAATTTCATTGATGTCATTCGGAGTAACCAATATAAAGGGACCAATATCATCAATATCATGTGACAGGATGTGACATCATTCAGACACCTGCAAAGGACCACATGGTCGTGAAGCAAAGTAATTAACTCTCTCTTAACTATTTGAAAAATTCATGTTTTCACTTGATCATACGCATGTCCCTAAACATCAGGTCATTCGGTACAACCGCTATAAACATGGAAAATGTTGTAATATTGAATTTTTTTTTTTTAATAAATATAAAATGTTTGATTGTACTTTTGCTAGCTAGATAGATATCAGCCTGTTAGCATTGTTTGAAAATATTATCATTCGGTATAACCAAAAGTGTCATTCGGAAAAACCGAAATTTTGGTTAAACCCAATGACTTTTTTGGAGACAAATTTTGTCCATCTTGTAAAAAATTACAAAAGCAGTGTTAACTGATTATAAAAACCACATAATCTCATTGTTAACACTTAATAAAACTTCAAACTTAATTATATCTCCATTATGTTTTTGTTTTTTTGTTTGTGTGTGTGTCAATTCACCGTTGGAGAGAAAAGATCAATAATGTGCAGCTGGTATTGGTGTAATGATACTGCAGAAAAGTAGTATTGGAACTGTTTCAGATATTTCAGTATTGATACATATCGAAATATCGATATTTTTGACAACAGTTGTAGGTAAGACTAATTTGTATGGTGTTTAAATTCTAAAACAAGCTCATATCATTTAAACAGCATGAAAAGTGCCATACCGATCCTTAAGATATCTCCAGGTTTGACCGTGACACTGGTGCCGATCACAGAGGCCATCAGAACCCTCTTCCTGTTCATCTCCTTTGAAGGCTGGTGCTCAGATTCAGCCAAAGATCCTCCTGCCATTAAAAGAGCATTGTGTCATCAAATACTTCACAATCAATCGCAATCAACCAAAGCATTCCTGTAGGTAGATTTTTTTTTTTTTTTTGATGGTTGAACGACCTCAAGTAGTTGAATTATTATTCTTAGAGCATTTTTCCAATCAGCAGCGAGATTACATCTGACTGTAACGGAGACAGAGATGATCTCAATTAATGAAATACTGAGGGAAGTTGTCATCTGAGTCCAAACAAGGCCTCGACTGCCTTCTGTCTGTGGCCTATAAGATCTCCAGAGATGAACGGCCTCTATAAAGAACAGCATTTGTCTTCATTTCGCTGCGTAGATGGATTTTACCACCCCTGTAGGCTTTAGGTCTCAGGTTATTTCTCAACAAGACGCGCCAAACGATGCCAATATCAATATGCGACTCGCAAATCTCCCGCTGAGTTAGCTGACTTTGTCGGAAAAGGAGCCAACCCACAAAGTGTGGTTCACTTAGCACCGAAGTGCTGTCGTGCAAGGATTTCCCTGTCACCCGGCGAAGTGTCAACTGACATATGGCTACTATGGGAATCGCTACTCACCCGCCACACGCAGCAGGCTGGAGGCCACCGATTTTCCAATGCTGTTGGCAGCCATGCAGGAGTAGGTGCCGTAGTCTTGCAGTGTGAGGTTTCTCAAGAGCAGAGATCCGTTCAGAAGGGGACTAGCGCTGGCGCCTAGCGGACCCTCCTTATGGTGCCAGCTCACTGTTGGCCGAGGCACACCTGCTCAGAGACAAACATCAAGTCACTCTCAATCAATCAATTCACGCTCAAGTCTGGAGCTGACACTAATCACCACTTTCTATGAGTAGGGCGCAATTTGGTGTCCCATTACTTTTTAAAGGTGTTGGAAGGACAAATTCTATGTTGTCAGAAATGTTAGATACGTTACATAAGCGATTATTTAACATAAAATTATCACAGCTTGAAAGTCAAATACTAAAATAGTGATTTTTTTACTGCATCTAACAATTAAAACAGCTCATACTTTTTAATAATCTTAATTTAACTTATATTTTGTTTAAAAATTACATTTTTTATTAGTTAATATGGTCACACTTTAGTTTAAGGTCCAATTCTCACTATTAACTAACTATTAACTATGACTTTTCCCTCAATTAACTCCTAATTACTGCTTATTATTAGTTAGTAAGGTTGTTAAGTTTAGGTATTGGGTAGGATTAAGGGATGCAGAATATGGTTATGCAGAGTAAGGCATTAATATGTGATTTATAAGTTCTAATAAACAGCCAATATCCTAGTAATATGCATGCTAATAAGCAACTAGTTAATAGTGAGAATTGGACCCTAAACTAAAGTGTTACCAATAATTTTAATTGAGCTGTGTCCTACATTTTGCACACAATCCTTTGTCTGCATTACTTTCCCCCATTACAAAGAAAATTGCAAAAATTATTACAAAAACTTTTTTTATTTTTTTATTCTGAAAGCCAAAAAATCTCAATCTTTAGGGGCTTTTGCACCCTACTATTGGCTAAAGTGCCAGGATTTTGCCGTGTTCACACCGCAGCAACTAGGAACGATTTTAGTTCTAGAAACTCCTTTTGGGGGAACTAAATTAGCTCCTACTTCAGAGTAGGGTCTAAACCAGGGCTCGTCAACTGGCGGCGCACAGGCTAAATCCGGCTCGCCAATCATCTTCATCCAGCCCATGGCACCCCAATCTCCCTCCTCCTCGTTTTCTGGCAGTGTGGCTAAATTTGGTTAGATATCGTGGCCGCAGTGGCGCCTGCAGCTGTACGGCTATATACGCACTGTTCGTACCATGCACGCTCCTCTGACTGACCTGAGAAACGCTTTCCGAGCGAATATTTCACAGTTATTATGTGTGTCCCGTATTTCTGTCGACTGAGCCAGCGATACCAATCATTCGTGAATTAATTATTCTTTTGTCTCGATTATTTATTTTCCGTGAATTGGCCAAATGCGCTTAGATAACGATCTGAAACAATTTGGATTCGTTCGGACCGCTCTGTCACTGAATCATCTGTAGCTCATACAACAAATACAGAACAAATAGCGTTGTTTTCTTGTGTTTCACTAGTTTACTTTGAACTACGCAGCACGGGCCAGTGGATAACTGAACGAAAGCTTAAAGGAGCCTCCTTTATTCCCGGTCACCATTATTAAACAGTGTTGCGACATCTAAAGAGAAGCGTTTCAATTCGACACACACCTCTCGTTTACAAACTACAAATCGCTCGATGATTAAACTAGTTAGTGAAGATAGAAGACTTTTAAATCCCCAAATCACCACCCTTATGAACATTTACCATGAATGAATTGTAGTAAATTACCATGGTTTGTGGAAATGTGGAATATTTATATTGAAAATTATGTCATAGCCATTTATAATGCAATATATTTATTAGGTGGGTAGGGGAATATATAATTAATGTCTTTGTTAAGGTGTAGTTTGTACCTGTGTTTAGGCGTTTTTTATAGGCCTATATAACATATCATAATATAATATCATTTGACATTGGTAGTGAGTAGCCATTTATGGTTTTACCTGTGGTTACCAAGTCTCACTGTGAGAATATTTTCATTTAAGCCTAATAATTAATAAAATAATTTTTACCAATAAGACCCCCCTTTTTGACTTGATAATCTGGCCCTCGAATGAAACTACTTGAAGAGCCCTGGACTAAACCAAAAAGGGCTTTCGCACCGAATAGTTCCCCGTGAACTAATTTCTCCCTCGGGCCATGTTCCTGGTTGCATTCGCACCAGGAATAGGAACTCTGAAGCGGCCGACAGCGGCGTCTTTAAGCGCGGCATTTACAAACGCTAAAAACCGCTGTGATCAGAGCTGTGTTTGTGTGTCGTGGGTTTCGTGATAACGGAGATGAAATGTAAACGCATAATTTACGCGACTGAAAGAGCAAAATCTGGGGCTAAGAAATCTCCTACACTCTAAAAAATGCTGGGTTAAAAACAACTCAAGTTGGGTTGAAAATGGACAAGCCCAACGTGCTGGGTAGTTTTATTTAACTCAACTGTTGTATAAAAATTACTGTATTGCTTGCTTAAAATGAACCCAAAATATGCTGGAAATTAACATTTATTAATATGTTTAATAAATGAGCATTTATTAATAAGATAATGAATAATAAACAATAAACATTTATTAAATTGCTTATTAATAAATGTACACCTTTTGATTATTATTGTTGCCTCTAGTAATTATGTGTCTGATTTTTAATTTCTCACCTATTTTGGATACATTTTAAGCCAGCCATATAGTCATTTTTAATCAGTAGTTGGGTTAAATAAAACTACCCAGCAGGTTGGGCAAACATTTAACCCAACCACTGGGTTAAAACAACCCGATTGCTGGGTTTGTCCATTTTCAACCCAACTTGGGTTGTTTTTAACCAAACATTTTTTAGAGTGTATGACAACTTTCAGTATTACATATCATCGAGGCTGTGAAAAGAACACAACCCTGCAGACAGCAGGTAAATGCCGTTATCGCTGTTTTCCATGTTCGTGAAGTAAATATGTTTACCCAGCTTTTTAAAAATGGCAGGTGCATGTGTTTGACATGCGTTTGACCAATCAACTTGCACTCACGTCACTGATAGTTCCTATGGTGCTGGTTTAGACCAGTGGTCTCGAACTCAATTCCTGAAGGGCCACAGCTCTGCACAGTTTAGCTCCAACCAGCTCCAAGTCACACCTGCTTGGAAGTTTCTAGCAATCCTGAAGACCTTGATTAACTGGATCAGGAGTGTTTGATTAGGGTTGGAGCAAAACTGTGCAGAGCTGTGGCCCTCCAGGAGTTTGAGAACACTGGTTTAGACCCTACACTGAAGTAGGAGCTAATTTAGTTAATTTTATAATAATAACAGAATAATATAAACTAAGACGTGCCAAAATTTGTTGCAAATATGGCAATATTTAAATAAAATGAAGAGAAACTAAACAGTTCATATAATATTTAGTTTGGCCTCTTTAAGGTTCGCTATATATAGCGGTTAACGTTTCAGATCCTGTACCCCATTCATGAAAAGTGCCAAAAAAAAAAACGGGTCTGGGAGCAGCTTTCCCAAAAACAAACCTAAACTCATGACAAATCACTTAACAAGATCCAGTATTTTGGGGCAACTGCTATCTTGCCCTCAAAAGACTCCTATGTCAACATCAAAGTTCAAGAATTATTCAAACCGCAGAAAATGTTGATTCAAAGAGCAGATCAACAAGAGGCCAGCAGATTGCCACAAATTACTTGTACAAATGGGCACAATGAATGCAAATTGCCTCCCTCCAACCAGTTCCCATGGGATGCCCCGGGTGAAAATAATGAGCAGCACATGGATTGGAGTCTGAGTTTTATGGTCCCCCGTTCTGCCGAGTGGAGACATTAGTACTGACATACGGCCGTTAGTCTGAGAGCCAATGAATAGACACATGGAAAATAACATCGGAGGCCTTGAGGTGTGTGTGTGTGTGTGTGTGCATCAAGCGTACACGTGGGCATTGACATACTTTGGCACCAGTAAACAGTCAGGCATGCTTGCAAAGATGGCAGGAACTGATGTTGTTAATGTAGGTAGGATTAATAGTGGCCGCTGTAGTGACCTCTGTGTTTTCTTGGAGAGGGAATTTCCACGGGGAGGAGAAACGTACACAGGAACAATAACTAGATGATTATGAGGAAAAAATGGAACATAAAAGAAGATATATCACATACAAAATGTTTATCTCTAAGTGCTCAGCGTCTACTGACTGCAAACACATGCTCTGTTCCAACACACATTAGAAGAGATCTGCACTATTTTCAAATCCAAATGACAAACATTTCTTTGGCTTTTGACCTGTTGTAGAGAGTTTAAAGGAGGTTCTTTGATGCCGGTGATCTTTGTTTTTATTAATATTGTTGTTATTTTCACTATTCCTGTAATTATTTATTAAATTAAATTTTTTATTATTTTAATTTGTATCATATTGTTATTCTTATCTTAGGTTTTGTATTTATTGTTGTAAAGCACATCAGTGAACTTGTGTTCTTTTTAATGGTGCTGTAAAAACACTATTAACATTGACAATAGCTGGATATTTTAACTATGTAAACAATTTATAATACAATAAAATAAGATAAAATAATGTGTTTATTGCTAGACAATAATGTAATCAGAAAAAAATTGATTTTTTTTTCTTTCTGTTATTTTTTTTCTTATATAAAATATAACAGAAAAAATAATAAAATAAAAATGTGATTATTGTATATTTATTGATAGAAATGAACATAATCAGAATTT
>RJVU01071319.1:1187463-1213963 GCA_003731715.1 Anabarilius grahami
TTGCTGTGTTTAACTATATAAATATAATAATTTATATTTAAATTAACAGAAAAAAAAAATAATGAAATAAAAAAATACAATAATGTGATTATTTAATGCTTATTGCTAGACAATAACAATCAGAAAAAAATACATTTATTCCAATATCTTGCTGTGTTTAACTATATAAATAACAATTTATAAATAAAAAATGAACAAAAAATAAATAAATACTAGATATAAATAAATGAAATAAACAAAATAATAAAACGTGATTGTTTATTGTTTATTTNNNNAAATATCATTAATTTTTTGTTCCATTTTTCCTTCTATGCTGTTAGCATTTTAACTATAAACAATATAAAATATTTTAAATATAAAATGATCAAAACATAAAACAGCTCATATAATATTTAGTTTGGCTTTCCAAGGTTCACAATTAATATTTTCTCACCATTTTTATTTAATGTTTATTGTTAGACCATAACAGATCTTTTTATGTTCCATTTTTTTCATGTGATTTTTAATGATTATACACAAAATTATATTTCATTTAATACTGGAAAGTATTAAAAATGTAGTGTAGAGTTATTTACAAAAAAAACAAGCTTAACAACATGCTAATGTCGAACTACTTGAATATAATATTATCCAAATATTGGAATATTATCCATATATTGTAATTATTAGGAACACTAATAATGTAACTGCTTGTGTCAGCTTAAATGAATACATGAAGCTGTACATCCCTAAATTTTAACAGTGACACAATCATTTTCTGTAAAGCTGCTTTGAAATAATATGTCTTGTGAAAAGCGCTAAACAAATAAACTTGAATTGAATACTGAATAAATGTTCTCCTTGTATGATGCACAGGATTGCCACCTATGTAGAAAGTTCCAAAACCAGTCACTTTTGGAGTTATATGGAAGCTGTCTTTGTAGTCAGCTCACTAGGTTTTAGAATGGAGCCATCATTAATGACCTGCGTGATAAGCAGACTGAATTACACTCTGCATGCAACCTGGATCAGACGGTTGTGGTACAGGGGTGTGTATCCGGATGTGTGCTCCTCTAACAACACATCTCTCCACACCGTCAGTTTAACCGCTCAATTACAGTATTTTCTTACATCGTTACCCATAATGCACTGCTCTGTGGCTGCCTATGCCGTCCTTTCTGTCAAAGCCAACTGGACACGTTCTTCAAATCCCGTTTATTCATCTCATGGAATCAGATGGTGATGAAAGCACGAGAGAACAGCTGACACTTATGGCTTTCTGCTGCAGCGAGGCCATTGTTAACAGCAGGTGTTCTTTGCATCAACCAAATCACCAGATAAACAGCTCTATATAATTGCAGCGTGGAGTGAAGACAGACAGAGTGGCCTTTATTTATATAAACTAGGGCTGGGTAAAAAAAAAAAATAGATTTCTCAATATTAGACTCTCATGTTTATGAACTGATATTGATTATTAAATCAATCTTTTGGTTTATGCTGTTTTCAGTTGATGAATGAACAGAACTTTGTACTGCGCCTCCCATCCAATTAATCGTTATAAGCTTTGTGCTTTGTTACATTTCAAATTCAGTCAGTTTTATTACGTAACTCAAACAATAAATATAGCTGCAAGCAGCAATTATTGGGGTTCAAGCACTTTAAGGCCTTTGAGCAGATGCGTAAATGTTTTATTTAAGCATATAACCACCTAGACCATATATTGAAAATACCATTTATAGCCAATCCAGGCAATTTATCATAGGAAATATGTGGTTTCTACACCTTTTTAACAGTTATAGTGCCACCTATGGGCCAATCTCCATAAAAGTTTGCATGCTTCTTTAGAATCATGTGCCGCATATGCGCACGTAATGATGTGAAGTTACGAGTTTTCGTTTAAGGTTTTTGGGTAGACTTGTCCACGTCTATTTTCTAAATGACTCAGCTATAGCTATCCAAAGGCCAAAGTTCGATTTTTTTTTTTGATAATTATTGACCTAGAGAGTCCCGAGAATTGTGCCACAGAGGTTGAGCCAAATACAAAAAAAACTGATATAATCTCCAATATTTAATAAACAATTCGATGGACAGAGGCAGTCCTAGAGGCAAAGTTCCTCGGAATGAGTTCTACTATGTGGTATGAATTTCGTGGGTGTGTGCAAAAAATTGCGTGATACACAATCCTTTGCTCATTTGATGCGTAAAATGAGGTGTCCCCGGTGGCCAATTTATTTCAAATATCTCACAGGCCTCTAGGGCCGTGAGTCAAACAGGCCCAGCGAGTTTTGTTCTAATTGGCCTCTGTTAACCTTGTCTAATAGGTGTTCAAAATTCATTGGCTGCCGGCGGTCGCTTTTTCCAAGATGCACGAATGTCCTCAAAGGCAGTCTTGTCTCCTTGGACAAAGACAACGCATGCCAATTTTCATGTCAGTCAGACTTAGTGTTGCGTAGTTATAGCCAATTTAAGTTTTTTCCATGTTATAGCGCCACCTAGTGGACATATGCTGTACCCTTTTTCACACGACCACAGATTGAGCTCTTACATAGGTGTGCTGAGTTTGGTGAAAATATATCTTATTCTGTTCACGAGTTATAGCCATTTTTGTAAAAGTGGCTCCGCTCACTTCGAACGTTTTGGCGGCCTTTAGGGACTGTGAATCGAAATTTCATTTTAAAAAAATTTTTTTATTGACAATCAGACTACAGAGAATCTTGCTGCACTGGTTTGGTTCCGATCGGGCCAAAAACCTTGGACTAGCTTGCAAAAGTGGGTTTTTCAAAAGATCCAAAATACCTCAAAATTTTGCAAGGGCGAGGGTCAAATCCGAGGCCTTTGTCTGAGAGGCTGTCTTGAGCCAAGGATTCCAACGATATAAGACACTTTAGCATATGCCTCACGGTTTAGGAGTTTATTCATACTTTTCACCACTGTAGCGCCCCCGTCAGGCCGATCGGGTCGAGCTTTGGTGACGTTGTAGACGTTGTGAGTACTACCAGCCCTCAAAATTTCAAGTCTCTACGACTTTACTGTTTGGTCTGCCCGATCACTTTTAGGCGAGAATGCTGATCCTTGGGAATTTTAACAATTACAATAGGGTTTCAGCGCTATGCACCCCTTAATACGATTTTGGAGCTCTTTAATGTGGTGTGAACATCGCTGTTGTCGCCTCAGATCAAGCGAAGCACACGTTAACTGATCATCTTTTCTGCTTTACTACTATTTACAGCACAAAATAAACATGAACATCAGAAGGTATGTTGAAAGATACAGTACATCTTACTGAAATCCATATCATGCCTCATGTAATCGATCAATCAGTGTTTCAACTTTATCATTATAAAAACTTAAATAAATAAAATTTAAAAAATAATTTAAGTGTTTGTATACAAATCAGTTAATTTTACCTTCAATATTATAGTAATGTAGTATCAACTGACTCAGTTGAGATTTTTATTTCCTTGAGAAAATTTGTCAAGTACTGTACCTGATATATATATATATCCTAAGTAATTGATATCAAAAGCTTGTTAATCAAATCAAATCGTGAAATTTGTGTCAATACCCAGCCCTTATATAAGCAAGCAAATAAAAAGGAGGTGAAAGGGAGATAGTGTCCATTTTAGGCTTATGAAATTTGAAACCCTAAAAGAGGCTGTTGATCTTGTTAGGTGAGGTGAAGGTTCAAAGAAACAGGCAGTCATTTTAGGACCGAAAAATCCCCAAAATTGGTCTTACTTTAAAGTATCATTCACCAAGACTTTAACTATATCTGAATGATATCCACTGAAATTCGCTAGACCACTCATTGCATAGGTAGAAATCTATAGACAGCTCTATAAAGAATATTTTAGTACAATAGACCAACAGGAGGCCTGTTTTTCAGTAGATTGCCTGTAGTAAATGATGCAGCACAGCATAAATCCCATAGAAGGGGCCCAGCATCCTGAAAGCCTGTTGACTTTACACATCATTTCTGTCCAATTAGTCGAATCTTTCACCAAAACCACATGGACAAGAGCTATTAAGCATAGGATATGCACACATCAAACATGTTCACTTTTTCACAAGTGAAGTATTTTGTTAAATTGAGGCTGCAATGGAGAATATATTAAGTTTATTAGAATATATAATTATAAAATACTTCTATAATTTATCATCTTTGTTCACTTTAAAGTAATAAGAATATGCTTCATGTTTTTTATGACATATGATGATTTATTAAAAGATGCAAAATATAATTTCCTATTTTTCTTCTGATTGTGTAATCATCCCTCACCTTTGACAGGGCACTCCAGGGTGAGGTTGGCACCTAAACGGGCATGGATAACACCTCCAACCACCACCTTCAGACTGGTACTCCTCAGATCTGACGTGTTTGTCTGTGAGGCAGCGATCGTGGGAGTTTCTGTTTGAAAAAAGACAACAGCTCACATTGCATATAAAACAGTCATTACAGAAACAGTCATTACAGAGAGCAACAGTGTGCAATGTCTCACCAGCCAACAGAACATGTGTTGTCTCTGAATCGGAGCCCAACTCGTTGGTGGCGGTGCACTTGTAGGTGCCCACATCACTGGCGCCGGGGCTGGAGATGTGTACCTCTCCACCGCTGTCCCATGATACCCTGGGGAGGGCAAGAGAGATGCGTTCAATCAGCTGCAGAGTTCAGGGAACACTGTCAAAGACACCTGAAGGGAAGATTTCAAAGTAACTAAAAAAAGTAACAGGGAAAGAGACCAGAGGCCTTTTTTAATGGATGTCAGTGGAGGAGAGGCTTCAATACACTGAATGAACTGCTTTTGTGTGAAAATAGCTTAATCATTTAAAGTGCCTCTATTATGCAATTAAAGAATAAAGGTTCCTAATTTAGTTTTGGAGGTCTCCTACAATAGGTTTTCATGCATACAAGGTCAAAAAACACTTTAATTTTCTCATAATATACATTGCAGCATCAGCTCTTTTCTCACAGTGTCTGAAACAGCTCAGATTTCTGTCATTTCGGCTGCGTGAGATTCTCCAGTTTTGTTGTTGTTGAGTATCTGAAGCACGAGCTGTTAAAGCTCTGCCCTCTTCTGGAAAGGGGGCTGGGAGCAGCAGCTCGTTTGCATTTAAAGGGACACACACAAAAAAGGTGCTCACAACCAAATGGGGCAAATTTGACAAGCTATAATAAATGATTTGTGAGGTATTTTGAGCTGAAACTTCACAGACACATTCTGAGACTTATTTACACTTAGAATTTACACTGATTAAAAAGCTGTTTTATAAGAGAAGTCACAGAAAATACCAAAGGTAGGATTCAGTTTTTAGTTTTGAAGGTCTCCTACAATAGGTTATCCAAGGTCAAAAAACACTTTCAGTTTCTCATAATATACATTGCAGCATCAGCTGTTTTCTCACAGTGTCTGAAACAGCTCAGTTAAGGATTTGTTCTCTCGAAACCCCTCTTTTCCGAGAGTCTACTCTTCTCTGATTGGTCAGATGGCCCAGTCTGTTGTGATTGGTCTACTGCTTACAGCACGTGTCAGAAATGAAACGTCCATGAATTTTAGCTCAGAATCTACATCAGCATTTGATGCACAGTGACACAAACAGTACAGACGGCGTTGTATAAAGTCGTGAAGTGTTATATATTTGCATCATTTTACGCCGGGCTGCTTCACAAACGAGGGTCACTTCAACGCTGGATTTGCACAAAAGATTAACATGACGGCACATGCTAGTCGATGAGTTGAATCAACTCCACAGAAATGACATAAATTGATCAATTTCTGTCATTTTGGCTGCGTGAGATTCTCCATCTTTGTTGTTGTTGAGTATCTAAAGCACGAGCTGTTAAAGCTCCGCCCTCTTCTGGAAAGGGGGCCGGGAGCAGCAGCTCATTTGCATTGAAAGGGACACACACAAAAATGGCATGTTTTTGCTCACACCCAAATAGGGGCAAATTTGACAAGCTATAATAAATGATCTGTGGGGTATTTTGAGCTGAAACTTCACAGACACATTCTGAGACTTATTTACACTTAGAATTTACAAAGCAAAGTCACAGAAAATACCAAAGGTAGGATTCAGTTTAAGGCTTCACATTTGGCAATTCATTTCTATGGTATCCGCAAACGGTGTGATTCATAACTCTGACAGAAATTCAATGATGCCAAGGCAGTAATGCGATTCACTGTCAAGTCACACATGCTCCAACTTGACTGTTACACCTTCCTCAAAGCTAGAGCTCAGTAATAAGACAACCTCTGATACCATTTTTTCACATTTCCCTAACCCACAAATGTAGCATAACACAATTAGAGACTCACTTAAACCGGGTTGTATCTGGGTTAAAACAACGACTGGTTTCGATATATTACAGAAGTGAAACCATAGAAGCTCAATGCAGCACTCTGTGCCCTTTCAATGAAAACACACACCACGATTGTGTCTTAATCAACAGTCACACCATCGGATCAGGTCGAGATCTGGTTCAATCTCTTATTTCCTGTACATCAATCACAAGTTTCCCTCGGGCTCTGCCACTCTTCTGTTTCTGGTTCGCTCTTCACGTGATCTCCTACAGCAATCAGGAATCCCAGAAGAGTCAATCAGAGTGAGCGTGATGAACCCTCGGAGGTGTTTATATACCTGATTAAAGTGTTTATTGTGCAGATGCCGTTGTGCTGCTCGGGGAGTTCATCTGACACTTGTGAGGTCTAGTGGGCCTCCCGAGCAAAAAGTTTTAAAATTCTTAGACTGATCCTATAACAGAATAACACCAAAGAAGGTATCAGAGTAATATCTAGCTATGTTTTCAAAACTAGAAAAAAAAGCAAAGCTGAATTTTCAGCATCATTACTCCAGTCTTCAGTGCCACATGATCCTTCAGAAAACATTCTCTAATATGCTGATTTGCTGCTCAAGAAACATTTATGTTTATTATCAATGTTGAAAACAGTTGTGCTGCTTAATATTTTCATAATTCTTTATGAAAAGGACGTCTTTAAGGTATTTAATGTCCCTTCTGATCAATTTAATGCTTCCATGCTGAATAAAAGTATTCATTTCTTTCAAAAAAGACACACACGTTTTAGTAAGGATGCTGCCTTATGAGCCAGTTGCCTATGAATACAGAACACAGCATGGAAGCTCTCTATGTTTTGGAACAGAGACAGAGTGATTAAGAAAGTCAGGATCTGTTAGAAGCCTCCAGGGTGTAGTGAGCTCTCCGTTTGCTTCCACCCAAACCCACAAAGTGACGCCGGCACAAAATGTGCATTGTATCCCATCCAGCACACATCTCATGAAAGCCCACTCATTCAGACCCACTAATACAAACACACCAGCTGAGTCATGTCTGAAGTATCGAACTCACAGAAAAGATATCATCTAAAATGTGATGGCACGTCTGGACCGACTCACAGGCACAAATGTGTGCGGAAAATCAACCTCGGGACAATGGCAGCATTGTTTCACAATCACAAACATTATCCTACACTTCACTTACATGCCACATTTAATGAAAAAATAATAATTACAAGACGCCTTTTGGGAGAAAATAATAAGAACTTGCATGCAGATAATTGCTTTTTTTACACAAACTTAATTTGAATGCAATTTTAGGCATATTGTCTGAAAACAAGTCTTACACAACTTTGTGGTTAGAGTAAATATATCTTTATTTATATCTAAATATATCTTTATATATTTTACTGGAAAACAAGGCAAGAATACTGATTTAAAAGATATTTTGCAGTGTTCCTGTGTTAACATATTTTGGTAACACTTTATAATAAGCATACAGCTATAAAGTACTTACAAATCATTAACAAACTATTAGTTTATAGTTAATTCATAGTTGTAGTCTCTACATTGTGTTCACTTGATACTAATGCTGTTACAACAGAGACACCGGAGGCAGAGATAAAAAGCAGTTGAGGTTGTTTATTGTGACATACAGCAGAGTAACAGGTGGATGGAAGAAGTACGGGATGATCTTGAGGTAGAAATGAGGTAATACTGTCCTTAATGTTGCTTTGCAGATGATGTCGGTTGGAGAAGCTGGAGACAGATGACTGGAACACNTTATAGATACTTCATAGTTGTAGTCTCTACATTGTGTTCACTTGATACTAATGCAATTAATGTCTAATAAATGTTGGTTTAAAGCACTTAATAAATTGTTAACAAAACATAAAAAAACCATTATCTAACTCTTTACATGTGGACTGATTAAACAATAATATGGAAAATTATGGAAATATATGGTTCAGATCACTCAAACCATATATAATGTAATGTATAGTAATGGAGCTTGGATGTCATCTAATGAAAACGTTTGGTAGTGCGTCCAAACAAAATCTTACTGAAAGCTCATTTTTTTGAGATATCAACCTAAAACACAACTTGTTCAGATGTTTTGGTTTTGATTTTCTTACAGTTTTAGAGTAACACATGTTTTGCAAATATATATAAAAAATATATTTTTACATTTTCATAAACTTAAACTTTATTTCACTTCTACAATAATCTGCCAAATGTCTTCTTTCAAACAAGACCAACCTTAGGTCTATATTCCAAAGCATTCTTGAATTAACATTTAAGTTTGGATAGTGCATTTTCATGTCTATGCGAAAAAAGGGGAGTCTTTTTTCTCTAGAAAAAAAATCTAATTTAACTCTATATTTTAATAAATATTGTAATAGTATGTAAATAATACTAAAATAACACTGCACAGAACATATCGATACCAACACCCTTTAGGTTTATGTTTTGGGTGGTTGCTAGGGTATTACTATATGGTTGCTAGGATGTTCTGGGTGGTTTATTTACTAGTCAAAAGAATCCACTCTATATAATCTAGATATGATTTGGGTCCCTTTCACTTGTTTTACAGTGAAAACCATAAACATGACTGCTTAAAAACATAACAGCACATCTCTTCTCAACAAGCTNAATGTTGGTTTAAAACACTTAATTAATGACATATTCCCATTGTCTGTGCCCTAAAGTTAGACTATTTACAGTTAATAAGTTGTTAACAAAACATAAAAAAAAAAAAACATTATCTAACTCTTTACATGTGGGCTGATAAAACAATAATAACTGTGTTAATTACAGTGACAATGATCGAAGAACTCAGCCTATTAATATATTAACAATGTAGAAACTACAATATATTAACTCTGAATTAACAATAAACTAATAGTTTGCAAATTATTTGTAGGTACTTTTGTAAATACTGCCAAACTGAAAAGGATGTCTACTTCATAAATTGTGTAAACAATTTTGGAAATATATGGTTCAGATCACTCAAACCATATATAATGTAATGTATAGTAATGGAGCTTGGATGTCATCTAATGAAAACGTTTGGTACTGCGTCCAAACAAAATCTTACTGAAAGCTCATTTTTTTTGAGATATCAACCTAAAACACAACTTTTTTGTTTCAAAGCAAATTTTTGACTTTGATTTTCTTACAATTTTAGAGTAACACATGTTTTGCAAATATATATAAAAAATATATTTTTACATTTTCATGAACTTTATTTTACTTCTACAATAATCTGCCAAATGTCTTCTTTAAAACAAGACCAACCTTAGGTCTATATTCCAAAGCATTCTTGAATTACCATTTAAGTTTGGATAGTGCATTTTCATGTCTATGCGAAAAAGGGGAGTGACAGTAAACTCTGCAAGATATTGGCCCTGTAGGAGAGTTTGGCCTATAAGAATGGCAGCGCAACGACATAATTTCATTTACACAAAACACTGCAACTTATCATTTGTCAATTATAACTGTTGTAACTTCAAGTACTTAAAGGGTTAGTTCACCAAAAAATGAAAATTCTGTCATTTATTACTCACCCTCATGCCGTTCCACACCCGTAAGACCTTCGTTAATCTTCGGAACACAAATTAAGATATTTTTGTTGAAATCTGATGACTCAGTGAGGCCTGCATAGCCAGCAATGACATTTCCTCTCTCAAGATCCATTAATGTACTAAAAACATATTTAAATCAGTTCATGTGAGTACAGTGGTTCAATATTAATATTATAAAGCGACGAGAATATATTTGGTGTGCCAAAAAAACAAAATAACGACTTATATAGTGATGGCTGATTTCAAAACACTGCTTCAGGAAGCTTCGGAGCGTTATGAATCAGCGTATCGAATCATGATTCGGATCGCGTGTCAAACCGCCAAACTGCTGAAATCACGTGACTTTGGTGCTCCGAACAGCTGAATCTAACAAATATTGTAATAGTATGTAAATAATACTAAAATAACACTGCACAGAGCATATCGATACCAACACCCTTTAGGTTTATGTTTTGGGTGGTTGCTAGGGTATTACTATATGGTTGCTAGGATGTTCTGGGTGGTTTATTTACTAGTCAAAAGAATCCACTCTATATAATCTAGATATGATTTGGGTCCCTTTCACTTGTTTTACAGTGAAAACCATAAACATGACTGCTTAAAAACATAACAGCACATCTCTTCTCAACAAGCTGCATGATTCAATGTATCATTCAAGTCTAGAGCACAACCATGGGGGTTAAGAGTTTGATACTTTGTTCAAATCATTAACCCTACATACCATATGAGCATTAGTAATAGCGATGCTTACCTTAGAATTACACGTTTCATCTATATATCAATCATACAATTACCACTTGGAGCAGAAACCGCACTGGTTCGAGTGTGATTTCCCGTTCACAGCTCTAGGAGTAAAGCAACCTTGTTATGATCTGATTTAGAGAATCGCAGTGGTGCCAAGACACATCTGAATGAAAGAGCACGAAAGGGTGAGACTTCACACAGCTTTAGAGTCTGTGAACGTCAATCACCTCGGCTGTGTTTTGCTTCACATTTGGCCAAAAATAAGAAGCGCTATGTAAGCGCCACAGCAGAGACGGCCCTGGGGCCATGAACGCCACAGGAGCTGCGAATGGGAGGAGAACGGAGACATATGGCATCACACAGAGCTGCTGTTTCTCCAGTGAGGTTGTCATTGCACAGGACACGATTCATCATTACTTCAGTCTTCAGAGTCACATGATCCTTCAGAAATCATTCTAATATACTCATTTGCTACTCAAGAAACATTTCTGATTATTATCAATGTTGAAAACTGTTGTGCTGCTTAATATTTCTGTGGAAATAATAATGCATTTTTTTCAGCATTCTTTGATGAATCGATCAAATCAGCATATTAGAATGATTTCTGAAGGATCATGTGACACTGAAGACTGGAGTAATGATGCTGAAAATTCAGCTTTGATCACACGAATATTTTACATTTTAGTAGAAAACATTTAATTGAAATTACTGTTTTACTGTATTTTTGATCCACTAAAGGCAGCTGTAGTGAGCAGAAGAGACTTCTTTCAAAAACAACAACAAAAAAATAATTACTGACCCCAAACTTTTGTTTTATATAATTGAAATAATACATATTAGGGGTGTAACGGAAAATGTATTTGGAAAATGTAAATGTATATGGTTCGGTGAATACAGACAGACGATGAATACAGTCAGTCACAGGTGATCCACACTCCAATCCAGAAGGGGGCGCAAGCAGTAATGCAACGCTGTTTGCTAACCATCAAAACAGGAAAAAGAGCAGAAAAAGAAGAGACGATCTGCACCAACCCAAAACAAGAGTTCAGATGGCACGCAAGAGCTTGCTAGTAGCCTATACGCTGAGTTTCGATTAATTTTTGTGACGCGCTCCACAAACTTCACAGAAAGGAAACTGGGATGGCAGAAAGTGGCATCTTGTTTGTTTATTTTACAAATGCACAATGTTTTGTTTTTTATTATAAGTATAGAGTGCACACAAATAAAAACAGATCCAGTTTCGAATGATGTCTTACTCTTATCTGTATGACCAAAAACGATGGAGTATTTTAAGTTATGATGAGACGAAATCATTTGATTCCGTGTGGAATGCGAGTGGAAATACGACCAACACGCTAACACATATCAGACAACATCATCCAGATGCACCAATCACTGGAGCTAGGCAGAAAAAAAGACTACAGGAGTGCAAAAACTAATCTAAAGTTAAACTAAAGTTTAATTTTTCATTATTCTATTTATTTTGTACTTTTATAATACAAGAGATGCTTTTCAGTTTTGTAGCTGATTGTGACCAAATACCTTTTGCTTTTTATCAGCCCTACAAAACAATTTAACCTATGCAAGAGTGCATTCTGTTTACTGCTTAGTGCTTAATACACTATAGAAGGCTGTACTGTACCAACTACCACAGGGGACTAAATGCCGCTAAGTGGAACAAACTGTGTTTGCACTACTGTCTGTTCAACTTAAAATAAAAGAAACCTAGCATTGTGAATTTGTTTGTTGTACCGTACTCATATAGAACCGTGACCCCAAAACCGAGGTACGAACTGAACCTTGACTTCTGTGTACCATTGTCACGTGTGGTTGCTGGCAAACAGATGAAGATCAATAGTGTTTAATGATTATAATCCAGGAGAAAGTTTTATAGCAACACACACACTTAACATAGATGAGACCGGACAGTGAACAGAACACAGGCAGGAACTAATATACACAGTAACTATAAACTAAAAGACGTACAGTACTGCTGTGATAGAGTTAGTGTCCATGGTGACTGATGAGTGGTGGGAATTTGAACAAAGACGACACGTGACAAATGAAAACAAACTGAAAGTCCGTGACAGTACACCCCCCTCCGGCAAGGCGTGCCCTAGCACCATAACGGAACAACAAAGGGAGGTCTGGAAGGGGTTTTGGAGGTGGATGAGGAGATGGCAAAGTGATGTTGAGAGGCTGGAATTACGGGATGGTGAAGGGATGATGATGAACTCCCTGAAGCGCAGATGTAGGGTCCTTGGTGGCGCAGACCCAGAGCTCACCAGTACCGACAGCCCACGGCGGAATCGAGGAGGAGCCGAGATGGTGTAGCGGTGACTGACGGTATCTGGGGGACGACCGATGGAGACTCGGCAGATGGATCCATAGGCGCAGACAGAGAGCCAAAGAACTCAAGCGACATCGCTGGCTCTGGAGATCTCGGCGATGCCGCGGCAACAAACTTCGGAAGCGGAGCCAGAGTACCCGATGGCTGAGGTAGAGCCAGTGTGATGGAGGACAGAGGCGACGCCGAGGGGAAGGAGGAGCCCACTGAAGGCATAGGGGTGTCAACAGGCCGAGATGGATCAAAGAGCTCCAAGGCCGGAGAAGTAGCCACAGGAACCTCTTGCACTGATGCTGCTGGTGGTAACACGACCTGCGGCTCGACGTCATAACAAGGCTTCCACGCAGACGGCGCAGGGCTGTCAACATCCGGCAACGGCAGGATGACTGAGTTTCACGGTGTCACCAAGGTTGACAGAGTAACGGTAAAGGTCTTTGCACACCGAGTCCAAAATTTGCGTCCGAAACTTTTGCACGTAAAAAAATAAATTCAACCTCACGTTATGTCAATCACGTTTACACACTGCCACCGAAACTTTCATCCGTCATAAAAATATTCCAATCAGGTTAGATTTTCCGCGTTTTTCGCATCCGTGGCACGCATTTTCAGAAACGTTTTGACAATTCAGAGCCACCGTACGCGAACGCCAAAATCCAGAATGCCATCTGACAGATGATCCACGTCGTCAACAGCACAAAGCAGTAGCACTGAATGACAAACAACGTGCGGAATACAAAGAGACCGAATATAAAGTCAGATTGTGCCAGTAGCAAAGCATCAAACTGAGCCACTGACATCCTGAAGTAAACTCTGAAACGCTCGGGATAATCACGCAGCTCCTTGATGAGGTGAACTCTCCTTTCTCTCTATGCAATCTCGGGATTGGATGGACCCAATATTTCTTTTTCTCTTATTAAGCAGAGAGAGGACAACTAAATCATGCTCACTGCTTGAAGACTTCATTTTGTATTGTTTTGCGTTTTTTTTTTCCACAACGGATTCATGAATACGCATCGGACTCAGTGTGTGACGAATTTTTAGGATCACAAATACGAAAAAACGCATGCGAGAATTTTGGACTCAATGTGCAAATGCCTTAAGAATAACACAGTTTATGCAGGTTAATGAAAAGAGGAGATCATGGTCCATACAGTCATTGATGCTGTCTGAATACAGCGATGGTGAAGGTACCGTGTGGGATAGGGTGGGATAGGGGTTGATACTTCCTCGTTGAAGCCAGTCCTCATCGTCCGTAGTCACTTCTCCCTCGTCGGCTAATGTTGTGGGCTCACACCCCTGGTCAAACTCATGTTGGAGTTCCACTTCCGGGGTGAGGGTAGGCAGAGGGTGGTAGCTCTCCATCTGCGGGAGGCTCACATGAGTACTCCGTGGTCAATGGAGGTAATTCAGGTTCTGGGTCTAGCTGTGTTCTGGACCGGGATGCGACTCTCCCCAGACACCGGATGATAGCTCTCCTCCAGTTCAGTCCAGTGGTGTCTGGGAGGTCCATGGGGTGTTGATAATTCATCCTGATCCAGAACAGTGACTTCAGGGTCTTGTCGTCGTAAAGGCAGGTGACAGCAAGATAACAAAAACACTCAGTAAAGTCCAAAAAGTTGTGGCTCCATAGGTCCAGTCTTCAAACTGAAAGTCTGTGACTGTGACACGATACACCCCTAATATAAATAATAAAACGCTACCAAACTGTTACCTTCACAAATTGGCTGAACATCTTGACAGACAGATACACAAACGGTTTTTGTTTCTTCCCATCAATGGAAAAAAAACAGCACGATGGTTCTGTATAACGAGACAGTTTTTAAAATATCCCCAATACCTGCAGTGAGAAAAGAATAACACGATCAAATTGTAAATATTACTCTGTAGGAGTGGAATGCATTCATTCTGGGTTGGCACTGGCTGGCATAAGTTGGCAGTGAGGTTTTGGAGTCAAGTGGCATTCTACTGCACTGCTTTGATGGCAGTAACGCAGTAGAGACCGCACAGAAACATGGCTGTCAACAAAAGAGTGGGAGGCAAATGATTTGGCAGCTTTGAGCAATACTGTGGTCAAAATAACTTGAGCATAATAAATAAATAAAGTATTATAGAAGGATTGTGCATGATCCAAAATAATAATAAGACAAAAATGGTTATAGCTGAAAACAAGATTTTTCCCCTGAGTTGAACTTTATATTTCTTAGAAAAAAAGTTATTCTTGCTTGCCAGTTTGACTTGAGATCAGTTCTGTCAAGGATCTAGAGATGATGTGGCATCAAAAATCATCAATCATCAATCAATTAATTCAATTCCAAGACCAATAAAATACAATTTGTTCATGGATATGACACGCAATGGAAATTTAGACATCTAAAAACTCACTACAAAAAATAAAAATACAGTGGATTTGCTTGACCGCCATGACATTCGCCGTAAGCGGAGTGATACAAACTGTGAAACGGTTCCAGTGCTGATACTGGGGGAATATCGCACAGCTCTCAGCCAATCAGATTCGAGAACCAGAAAGAATAGTTGTATATAATATAATAAAATATAATTAACTGTTGGATATTTGTATAAATGTCAACGACAAATTCTCTTTCTAAACAGTGCAAGGCCCTGCTACCTTAACATTTTAACCTGATGGCACAATGCAAATAACATTTAAACAATTATTTATCTCCTAAAATATCTAAAATCTTAAACATTTACTTTAAGCCCACTTTAATAAACTGGAAAAGGCACCTGTTTCATAAAATAACCCTACAGTTCAAGTCAAAAGTGACCCCTGAAAGTTACAGCACTTCAGTCTTTCACGATTTACCTCAGAGTTGTTGAGTTTTGAAGCAAAGGTTGGGAGAAGAGGCCTGAACAATGTTTGCACAGCCATGTCTCTTTCAGGTCCCATAGCACACGCCAGGAAGAAGGGCAGACAATGTTTGGCGACTGTCTGGGCGGAGGCTATGTTAAGGCCGTGAGCTGGACAAAGCTGAGTTACTAAGTCAATGTTTTCAATGACGGTATTTAACAGTCAACAGTATAGAGTAGACGATTAGACCACAATGCGACCCTGGAGAAAAACTGAAAGAAGCACAGCCAGTATTTCTGACCCCAACAGACCGCATAACGTGAGATCTGGGGTGCTTTTGAGGTGAATATTTGAGTGGGTTTGTGATTAACAAGCTTTTGGAATATGCGGTTGCTCAATCAAGATCAGTCACGGCTGGACTCAGAGGTACACAGGGAGGCTTGTTTTCTATAAAGAGAGAAAAAATTGCTTTTCGGTGTTAAAGCTGAACTCTGCTCATTTTCAGCATCATGTTCGCTGGACTAAAACAACTGTCGGTGATAATAACAGAAAGAAAAAGTAAAGTCATGTGAATTCCAGAAGTTTTGTAATCAGACACTATGCTGGTGCGTTATAATAAAAATGGCAATGCTATTCGAATGCAGGCACAAAATGCCAAATTTACAGGATTAGTTGAGCTAAAACTGATAACTGCACTTCAGTGCAACACAAAAGGAGATATTTTGAAGAATAAACAGTTCTCAACACATATTAAGGTTCTTTAAAGAAAAAAGGATGGACCAATACAGAAATTCTGGATAATACGATCAACTTTGTTACTGTTAATTAAAACTAAAACAAGTAAATAAAAATAAAATAACTAAAATATATAATTATTAGATGAAAAACTTAAAAAAAACTTTTTTTTATTTCAGTTAGTTGCCAAAGCAACATTTCTAATGTTTATTTTAAGTTGAAGTACTACTAAAACTGAAATAAAAATAAATTAAAGCTAAATATTAAAAAAATGCACAAAATTACTACAACTAAAAAATTAAATGAAAGCTGAAAAGAAAAAAAAAAACTTACATCAAATTATTAATAATCATTATAATAGCATATCAATTATAGTAAAATAACACTAATAAGCCAATAATAAAAACGGTTAAATGTCAGAGTTATTTACCAGCTTTAACTCAACAATCATAAAGCGCACGTCAAGAGACAACCTTTAAAGCGTTAAATATTCAACATAACCTTTCACTATCCTTTTAAGTTAGAGCTATACGACGAGAAAATGGCAGATATCTTGAGTCTTGAATATTGGCCAATAAATATCTAATATTGGCAGGTGATTAAAAAATATAAACGATAATGTCTGAGTCCGGTAACTCAAACTGTAGAGCACTGCGCAACAACATCATGGTCCAAGGTTTGATTCCCAGTGTAAGTCAACTGCAAAATGCGTACATGTAAATAAGAACCAATATAATACCAGTACAGTATGTTGTGCATCCGTTTTCATAAACAATCATTTTGTGTTGCATGTGAAAATAACAGGTTTGGAGCAAACAAAAACTCTTAGCTCTCCACAAACTGTTTCCTAAAAAGAAAGAAAATGCAGAAAGAAATAAAGAAAGAGAAATGGCAACACTGAATGGCACCAGCGTCTTTACCTGTCGCTGTTCTGTAGTGGAGCTCCATCTTTGCTCCAGGAGAGGTTTGGAGGTGGTAATCCCTGAGCGGGACACACCAGCGTGAGGCTGTGGGTAGCATTGGTTAGGTAAGCGTTCCTGCCCACATGGATCCTGAGATCCCTCTGGAAGTTCATTGCAGATCCGTGATGCCTTTGACGAACGATTACCGCTCGACTGCCTCTTTTCGACCCCATTTCCCCAGTAAGTTCTGAAGTGTTTGGCGTCTTATCTAAATGATTGTCCATCGTAGTGCCTTCCTCAATAGGCACCCCTTGCCCTGCGACAGCCAAATCCTCTATTAGTTTGTCAATCAGGTGCGACGCCATTTCATCCGATACATCCCCGCTCTCTGCCAGCAGACTGATGTTCTTCACAAGCTCCTCAAACTGTGCCGGTTCAAGGACAAAGGCTCCAGTGTGGCTCCTGGCCCCTGAAGCCAAAGCATAGTTCCCCAATGCAAGAGTATCCCAGAGCTCCTTAGGCTGGCCATGATCGTCTCGGTAGAACTCGTTTTTTTGCACCCAGCTTGGGTGAGATTTTGGAGCCTTCTTTCCTGGTGGAAACCCCTCATGGCACTTCGAACCGGCGTAACCTCCTTCTTTGTTGAGGTACGGATGAAAGTTCCTACTTCTTTCCTTCCCCAAACCCTTTCCTTCAGGCTGTTCCAGGAGTCTATTATTGTATCCGATCAGCTTCAGGATGAAGGTGTCTGAATCTTGATTGGCCCAGCAACGGTACAGTCCAATATCTCCAGCTTCCAGGTTGTAGATCCTCAAAGCCCCAGACTTGGTGATGCTCAGACGTTTGGAACTAGTCAGTTCACTCCCATCCTTCTCCCAGCGGATCTGAGCTTTAGGGAAATGCCGCACGGGACACTTGATAATGACGGCGGTCTTGGGAAGAAGGTAGGCTCGTCCTCCGACGGTAAAACTGAGCCGTTTTTCTTGTCGGGTCTGGATGTAGATGCGTTTCAGGCCAATGACCTGAGGGCAACGTTTTCTGGAGTGAACATGCTCTGTGGAAAGAGAAACGGAAGAAGTTTAGGCAGTTCAAACAACCGTTAGGGCTAATTATTTTAGTTTCACGTGAGGTTATGAACGCTTTTGAAACCCCCAAATAATCTCTGCAGTTCAGACTCTTGATTTCAAGCCCAATGAAGTCAATTCACATGGGACAGAAGGACTTTGGAAAGTTTAGGTAAAAAAAAACACGAGGGCACAATGTGAATATACGTTCTCCGCTTGCAGGCGGATTTCTCAAGAGAATGAAAACGTGCTCTTGGACTGTCCTTTACCAAGGGACCTTATCAAGATATACAAACCGATAAACCAAATTCAGTTTGAACCTAAAGATAAAAAAAAGAAACCTAATCAAAAACAATTTTTTCTGAACCATAGCATTAATCAGAAAGCATTTAAAAAAAAAATCATATGATCATAATATACAGTACGTTCACTTAGACTAGAGTTATTATATATGACCATGGAGAGTTCATTGGTTCATGGGTATCATGAGAACAATGATAACATGCTAAGTGATACATACTGATCCCTGCTATTTATTTGAGAAATTTGAGATGGAACTCAAGTAGGATTGTGTTGTTACTACAGCTCAAAACATCAGGGGGTCCAAAAATCTTTTTATGAAATTTCCCTTGTGTTGGTATCCGAATGTATGGAGACCATAGTGAGAGCAAGATCAAACAGAGGTCAGCTCTAAGTTAAATTACAGGCACAATTTACACTAAATTTACAAGAATACATTCAGGCGTAACGGGGTTACACACTGGGTAAACTGCAGGTGAAGGATGGTTAAAGTATAGAGTCTCTTACTGCTGCAGGGGCTCATACGGCAGCTCCTGATCAGAGGAGGAAGAGGGAGGTCACTGCAGGATGACCTGTCCAGAGTGACCAGCTGACCGGAGGCCGTCTGTCTCCTACAGACAGGTTCCCTCCGCTGGACACCTTTACCACATGTCACAGAGCACTGCAAACACACATGTACAAACATATATGTTAAAAAAAAACTCTCTTAAAGGAATAGTCCACAGAAAAACAGAAAATGAATCCTGGTGTAAAATGATAACGGTAACTATATTAGCATCCACACCGACGCACAATAACTTTCTGTTTATTATAAGCACTCATAGTTATGTTGTCTGTTATGTTGTGTAAAAAAATACTAAAATGTATTTGAAATACATTTATTTTGTGCTAAGTATACTACAAATACATTTGGGTCAATGGCCCTTAATAATAATAAAAAACAAAGATATGACATCCAAAGTATGTAAGGTAGTACAACTAGATCTCTTTTATTGAATCCAAAAGGTTTTAATTATATTTTGCTACAGATAAATGTATTTTAAAGATTTTGAAGTGTCAAAAGGTCATTCAGTTTAACTGTCCAAAGGCCAATACAGTCATTTGTGATTGAAATACCTTAAAATGTAATAAATGTATATATTTTTTTATTCTGGCATGATTTTATAACATCATATATCAACATAGCGCAAAATGGTTTTAAAATTATGTGTAGAAGTCATTGCTTTGTTATGAGAAAGAATCTCTGGAAAAATGAATTTCATTGATGTCATTCAGAGTAACCAATATAAAGGGACCATTTTGGATCAAGTCATGCGGTCAATACCATGTGACAGGATGTGACATCATTCAGACACCTGCAAAGGACCACATGGTCGTGAAGCAAAGTAACTAACTCTTTCTTAAATATTTGAAAAATTTGTTTTCACTTGATCATACGCATGTCCCGAAACATCAGGTCATTCGGTACAACCGCTATAAACATGGAAAATGTTGGAATATTTTAGAAACTTGTACTAAATATAAAATGTTTGATTGTTCTTTTGATATCTAGCTAGATATCAGCCTGTTAGCATTGTTTGAAAATATTGTCAGTTGGTATAACCAAAAGTGTTATTCGGTAAAACTGAAATTTTGGTTAAACCGAATGACTTTTCGGTGACAAATTTTGTAAAAAAAAATGACAAAAGCAGTGTTAACTGATTATAAAAACCACATAATCTCATTGTTTACACTTAATAAAACTTCAAAATGAATTGTATCTCCATTATGTTTTTTTTTACACTTTTAAAAACCTTATTTGTCAATGAACCATTTACATAGTTATGTGTTTAATAAAAATGCCCTGCAATTGTACTTTTGGTATATTAAACTGATATACTTACAGTCTGCTTAATTGGAACAACTAATTTTCTACTTAATGCACTTTAATTGTGCAGAAGTAGTGCTGAGGTCCAACTAAACATATACTGAAGTTTATTTGATTGTGGAAAAGTGGAACTATTGCAAGTATACTTTAGCTACACTTTGAATATCTTGCATTTAAAGACTGATATTATACAGAGATCAAACAATCCTTATTAATAGTGATAATAAAACACTTTTTAGGCATAATATTAAGAAATGTGTATTGTGCAATAAAAAAATACTCCAAAAAAAAGTTTAATTGCAATGTCTTAAGTGTTATGTCAATAAATATCATAAAGGATTTTAAGTATATTTAGTATGAAGAAAGAACCTTATCATCTTCAGAATTGTCATTTTTAAATAACAATTTTTTTTTTTACCTACTTCTGCATTTCACGGGTTGGAACAGCATTTACTCTTCTACTGCTTTTAAATGAATCTAAATATACAGTACCAATTTAAAAGTCTGCGTCTGGTAAGATTTTTTAAAAGTTTTTGAAAGAAGTCTAAATATTTGATTAAAATACAGTAAAAAAAGATTTTTTTATTTTATTATATTTATGAATAGAACTTATTCTTGTGACGGCAAAGCATCACTACTCCAGTCTTCAGTGTCACATGATCCTTCAGAAATCATTCTAATATGATGATTTGATACTCAGGAAACATTTCTGATTATTATCAATGTTGAAAAATGTCTTCATATTTCTGTTAAAACCGTGATACTTTTTTTTCAGGATTCTTTGATTAACAGAAAGTTTAGAAGAACAGCATTTATTTGAAATAGAAATCTTTTGTCACAATATAAATGTATTAACCGTCAGTTTTTGTAAATTTAATGCATGCTCGCTAAATAAAAGTTTTATTTCTTCTTTTTTTTTTACAGAATCTTGGAGGCCGATAGCCTCGTGGGCAGCGCGCCAACATATAGCACTGTTGCGTTTCGGGCGACACGAGTGCGAGTCCTGGCTCGCGGACTTTTCCCGATCGCATCCCCTTTTCTCTCTCCCACCTCGCTTCCTGTTCACTCTGTACTATCCTATCATAATAAAGGCAAAAATCGCCCAAAAAAAGAATCTTGGTTAGAAACACACCTTTGACCACTCTCCACCTTCCAGACGAGGCAGCAGACAGTCAGGGTTGGTGCAGGTCCTGTGGACGTCGGGTTTGGTTCCAGCGCACTCCTCGTCTCTCAACCTGCGGTAGCTTCCAGTAGCTAGTCTCTGTCTACAGTAAACCTTACGCCACTGCGTACCTCTGCCGCACGAATGAGAGCACTGACCCGGAGACGAAACAAACACCAACAGAAACACAAACAAATCAACATCAGTCCATCCCACATATGCTACAATCACAGAGAGCACAGCATGTGAGCGAATACAATCACACAACCAAGGGTGTAGAATTTGGTAGGGATGCTAGGGACATGTCCCTACCAATATCCAGTGACTACTGAATTGTCCATAGCAATAATTTTTGATAAAACAACAAAAATACATTTATATGCAACGACAGATGGGCGCATCTTAAATGGGTCATACCATTGACATTACCTGAGAAGTCAAAGTAAATATGTTAGAAACTGCATGAGCTCTTTCAAGGACATGCATTCAATGCATGAATGGAAATAAAAGGTAAGTGTTTATCATTTGAGCTGTTGTTTAAGTTTACCATCTTTAACTTTATGCTGTTAAACTGAATGTAAGAAAGCAAACTGTGTTAAATTATACGACACTGAAATAAGAGTGTGCGGTTTATCTGTCAAAAAGATTCGCATGAAATTTGTGTTCTTTACTTTAGCAACAGTAGACTCTCGCTTTCTTTCAGAATCATCATTAGTTCAATTAAATTTTAATTTTTAAATAAAGGGATGAGTCGGAGCTGACAGCCTCATGGGCAGCGCTCCAATATATAGTGCGGATAAGCTTCAGGTGACCCGAGTTTGAGGACCTTTCCCGATCTCGTCCTCCTCTCTCTCCCACTTTGCTTCCTGTCGAATACCTATACTGTCCTCAATAAAGGCAAAAACGGCAAAAATATATCCACAAAATAAAATAAAAATTAAAGTGATGTACAACAGCATCATTAAGAGAACTCTGACCCTCGAAAAACTGTATAATTCGCACCCAGCCTGTAAATGCTTTACATACAATCATGTATGTACTCTGATACTCTGATGTAAGTTAATTCTCCTTGTCATCATTGCTTACCTTTAACTTATAACATTACAGAATTATACTTGAAGTCAATAAAAGCTAAAAGCCTGAATATCGATCCCTGAATAACACTTTTTTTTTTCAGTTATGTCTATGTTTGTTTAGATATTTTATAATAAAATACAGAAAGCTAAATTGTAATTGGATTTGGTTTCATAATCCACATTATGGTATGAGTTATGAGTGAGTTCCTACCTATATCTATGAATAAAGGCTTTAGATGAAATGAAAATGCAATTAAAAATCAAATCATAAATACAAAAAAAATCCCCACCAATGTCAAAATCAAACCTAGCACTTGTTGTGCAGATGTGTTTACAGTAGAAAAGCAAAATAAAGTTGCAAAGTCAGCAATAAAAATGATTTCACATCATGTTCCATAACCAAATATTCTCAAAAACACATGCTCAATGAGAATAACAAGTCATTCAAAGTGATTATGTGACACTCTGGCACTTTCTGCTATTTTAATCAAATAAGCAAATTTAGACAAAGTCTCTCCTTTTAATGTTATTGCTGTCTAGGAGAAACCATTGAGATATTACAGAGATTTCTAAGACTACATTCACACTGTCAGTCCAAATCTGATTACTTGTGTATCTGATTGGAAACTGATCTAAATGACTGGCTGTCCACACTGTGTATCAAAACTGCTCAGATTTGTGTGTCCTGTGGCACTGAGATTATCTGCGGAGGGGTTTGAAAATGTTGTCTTACAATAGACAATAATGTGTAGCCGCAAAACTGACTACTCTGTCATGAATGCAGAGCTGTCAGACTGTAATGGATTTCCAGAAACTAGATTTGAATAGGATTTTAAGCCACATTTGAATGTATCTTGAAATGGATTTGTAAATATCGGATTATGTGTGAGTGCTTGCCATTCACACATGCTACATATAATCAGATTCCAAGTAGATATGCAGAAAAATTGGTCTTTAGTAATTTTGATCTAAATTCACTGGGGTCACTAACCTGTTGCCACTTCTCCGCCTCCCAGGACGGTGGACACGGCACCTGATTGCAGGCTTGCAGTTCTGGGGGTCTTGTCTCCACACAGTCTTTGCTAGACACCAGTTCAGTGCGATTTCCTGCCACAGACCTCACGCAGGACACGCCGCGCGTCTGTAGCCCCACACCACATGACACCGAACACTGGTTCCACACGCTCACCTCCCATCTGAAGAAAACACACAAACACACAGCTTATGTGCATTCACAAACCATGTGTGATGAAAGATTATACATTTTCATATAAACATGCACAGATGAATCATGCACAATAAGACCAAGAACATGCATTACAAAAGTAAACAGGGTGCATTTTCATTCCATCCTTCATTTAATACAAAAAGCCAAAAATATTCCCTACCACAATAAGCTAAAAGTTTATGATTTAGCAGAATATTATTGTATGGATTTTGTACGGTAATGCAAAACATGAAGTTGCACTGCCATTGTCTTTGAACTTGGCATTTGCATTCCATGACAATCAAGATCGGACAGATCCATATGAAGCCGATCATTTGGCTTAAACGCTAGGCATTTCAAATTTACACAATACAGCCCATATAATCTGAGATAACAATCAAGCTTTTGTCCATAAACGTATGAACTGTATTGTAATATTCTGAGCCGAGGTACATAAAAAGCCACATGAAAGATATCAGCTCCAGTAAAGTCATTTATTCCATAATGCACTGCTCTAAAAAGCCAGCTGTCCTGCTTTTGTTGGCAAATGGTCAGTTAACAGGAAATCACATTATTTTCATCACATGTCCTTATTTTCAGAGCAGTCTGACAACCTACTAAGATTAAATCTGAATTTGGTCTTTGAACATAATCTAGGCCAGCGGGTTCAATTTTAGCTCCTTGTTAAGGAGCTGGATGAATCATAAGGTTTTTTATTCCACACTTGCTTTTGCACGCAACATCTTTCCTTGACAAACACATTTGGAGTTGAAAGAATTAATTAGTGGCGTTTGCTAAGGCAAGCATCACTGTTATTATTGTGCATACTTGCGGTTAAAGAGGGTTGTGCTATTACTTCTTTTTAAATGATCAGACTTACGTCTGGCAGTTTTGTGAACAGATTTTTGCCTGACAGACGATAAAAAGTAAAAAAAAAAGCCATATAATTAACTGAAGTAAAGGCCTGCGCCACATCTAGAGATCAGAATATCATAGAGATTTGTGGACTTTTAGCACCGTACCAATCAATAACAGAACTTAAATAACATCTTTAATTACAATCTGTTCCTCACACAAAATCGTATGACATTAGAAACTCAGAATATCACGAATGAGTCATATGGACTATTTTTTAGTGTGTATTTTAGACCTTGACAGCCGTTGTCATCAGTGTTGGGGGTGACGCATTACAAGTAACGCAAGTTACGTAATCAGATTACTTTGAAGTAACTAGTAATGTAACGCATTACTTTTAAATGTTACTTTTTCACGAAAGTAAAGCAAGTTACTTTGTTTTCCCATCAGAAAAGAGAAATCATGAGAGAAATCATGAGTACATGAGTCAGAGAGAAATCATGAGTACTGTAAGTGCAGAGGTGTGTGTGTGTGAACATGATAATTGTAGTTCTAGACTAAATGTGAACATGCATTTACTCATCTCACTTTCACAAAAACAGATTCAGTATTCCTCAAAATGATTAAAAACAGTGAAATTCAAACTCTGAATATTATGCAAACCTGCAGTAATTAAATGTTAAATAACACAAATATACTTTATGTATTTAATCTCACTTTATTAACCAATGTCTTTGCTGCTGACCTTTGAAGAGCCAATTCAACCATACGAATAATCAAAAAAGACTTCAGATCTTTTTTTATTTATTGCTGAAGTAAGAGTGTTTTATTTGAGCTGTGCCCTCTACTGTACAGATGTGAATTTGCATTTCCTTCAGCCTAAGGCTTTTGGTGTAAAAGGGCCTTTACATTTAGAAAAAATATAACTTTTTTGTTGTTAAGAAAAGAAACAAGCAAGCCCAGCCCAGGTGAGAATAAGTAACGCAAAAGTTACACGCTACTTTCCGTAAAAAGTAATCAAGTAATGCAATTAGTTACTTTTTTAGGGAGTAACTCAATGCTTTCCCTAACACTGGTTGTCACTATGAATTGTCCTTGTATACAATAATAATAATAATAATTATAATGTGTTCCATAGACAAAATATAACAGCATACAGGTTTGCAGCTGAGAGCAAATAATGACAGTAATGAATAATGTTCATTTTTTGGTAAACTATTCATTTAAATGGAGGTAGTGACTCAACAAGGTGAGACCCTTGAGCAAGGCACCGTACCCCCAACTGCTCCCCGGGCGCCGCAGCAATGGCTGCCCACTGCTCCGGGTGTGTGTTCACTGCTGTGTGTGTTCACTGCTGTGTGTGTGCACTTGGATGGGTTAAATGCAGAGCAAATTCCTAGTATGGGTCACCATACTTGGCCACATGTCACTTCACTTTCACTTTCACAAAGTAGATGAAGGAACAATTTTAGTTTCCTTCTCATTATAATAATTATTCATAAAGCACTGTTTATTTGTTCATCATTTAGTTCACAGCCATGTGTAAAATACACTACCATTCAAAAGTTTGGGGTCAGA
>RJVU01071319.1:1213998-1260775 GCA_003731715.1 Anabarilius grahami
TATTCTTACTTAGCAAGGATCCAATAAATTGATCAAAAGTAAAAAAAAATAATAATAATAATAAAAAAAAACGTACATTGTTACACAAATAAATAAATGCAGTTCTTTTGAATGTATGGTTTCCACAAAAGTATTAATCAGCATAACCTTTTCAACATTGATAATAATAATAAATGTTTCTTGAACATCAAATAATCATATTAGAATGATTTCTGAAGGATCATGTGACAGTAATGATGCTGAAAATTCAGCTTTGATCACAGGAATAAATTACAGTTTATTATATATTCACATACAAAATAGTTATTTTAAAGGTGCCCTAGAACGTTCTTTCACAAGATGTAATATAAGTCTAAGGTGTCCCCTGAATGTGTCTGTGAAGTTTCAGCTCAAAATACCCCATAGATTTATTTTTATTAATTTTTTTAACTGCCTATTTTGGGGCATCATTAACTATGCACCGATTCAGGCTGCTGCCCCTTTAAATATCACGCTCCCTGCCCCCCCGAGCTCTCGACTATAATACAGTGCATAAACAAAGTTCACACAGCTAATATAACCCTCAAATGGATCTTTACAAAATGTTGATCATGCATACTGCATGCATGCTTCAGATCATGTGAGTATAGTATTTATTTGGATGCCTAACGGGCTAATGCTATACTGTTGGAGAGATTTATAAAGAATGAAGATGTGTTTATGCATTATACAGAATGCAAGTGTTTAAAAATGAAAATAGCGACGGCTCTTGTCTCCGTGAATACAGTAATAAACTATGGTAACTTTAACCACATTTAACAGTACATTAGCAACATGCTAACAAAACATTTAGAAAGACAATTTACAAATATCACTAAAAATATCATGTTATCATGGATCATGTCAGTTATTATTGCTCCATCTGCCATTTTTCGCTATTGTCCTTGCTTGCTTACCTAGTCTGATGATTCAGCTGTGCACAGATCCAGACGTTAATACTGCCTGCCCTTGTGTAATGCCTTGAACATGGGCTGGCATATGCAAATATTGGGGGCGTACATATTAATGAGCCCGACTGTTACGTAACAGTCGGTGTTATGTTGAGATTCGCCTGTTTTTCTGAGGTCTTTTAAACAAATGAGGTTTACACAAGAAGGAGGAAACAATGGTGTTTGAGAAAAACTGTATGTCATTTCCATGTACTGAACTCTTGTTATTCAACTATGCCAAGGTAAATTAAATTTTTGATTCTAGGGCACCTTTAAATGTAATAATATTTCACAATATTACCGCCTTGGTGAGCAGAAGTGAACTCTTTCAAAAGCATTTAAATAATCTTACAGACTCCAAACTATTGAATTTCATGCTTTGGACCCATAATTGAATTTTCCCATGGGTAAAAATCCAAGCAAAAAAGTACCACAGTACTTTCATATGGGAAGAAATTAGCTTATTGTTACTCTGAAATAGTGGAATTTGCAACAAATAAATTTTTCCATAGTGATTTCTTTTAGACCGTACCTCTGAGGACATGGTTGAGGGTTACAGATGCGAAGCAAGGAAGGCACAACTTTGGAGCCGTTGCAGAGTGTGTCATCAACAATTTCCTGTTTCAAGGTGCTCACACACCTGACAACAGCCATCTGTTTGCCTGCAACACAACACAGTGAGGAGCAAGGGTTTTGGCAGGGGAGTATTTAAGAGCTATATTTTTTGTAGCCCAGGCTGATCACTATCTGCTCTCTTAGCAATTTTAGATTTCATGCTATTTCATTTAATCTGGAAAGCTGGACATGTACAAATCTAAATGCAGTTCTTTAGCTGTAAGAAATTGTTATGTGCATTAAAGCTATTTGGGCAGTAAACACATTAGAGAGCTACTTTTCTCTAATGGGATTCATGGAGACTCACCAACAGCACATGATTCAGAGCAGGGAGTGAAGCCCATGTATTCCCAAGCATAATCATGCTGATCAGGGATCTGCTGGGGCCTCAGGGGCCGCCACGATGAGTCTGGAGATGCTAAACAGGGGTCTGAATCACAGGTCCTTTGTAAGGGAGGCTTGTCCTGGTCACACTCTTCATCAGGAAGTTCGACTTCAGCTTGAGTGAAAGACAGCAGCACTTTACATTTCACCTGACGCCTTTGAACTCCCAGACCACAAGACACACTGCAGGCCGACCATGGACCCGGGATGAACCTGCACACACACAAAAGCACACTGAAATTCTGAGCATGATTTAAAGATATGCACATTCACAACCAGTTGTTGTTGTGCTATTGCGTTGTCCAATCAACTTCCAATCAAAACTTGATTGGTAAAGTCCTTTTTCAATAAATCAGTCAAAACAATTTGATGAATCAGGCTGAATCAAATCAAACCCTTTTATGGCAAATCAGTGAAAGACTGAAATCTCCAAATAAACATATATATATATAAAAATGAAATGGGACCTATTATGCCCCTTTTTACAAGATGTAATATAAGTCTCTGGTGTCCCCAGAATGTGTCTGTGAAGTTTCAGCTCAAAATACCCCACAGATCATTTATTATAGCTTGTCAAATTTGCCCCTATTTGGGTGTGAGCAAAAACACGCTGTTTTTGTGTGTGTCCCTTTAAATGCTAATGAGCTGCTGCTCCCGGCCCCCTTTCCAGAAGAGGGCGGAGCTTTAACTGCTCACGCTTCGGTTGCTCAACAACAACAAAGCTGGAGAATCTCACGCAGCCAAAATGAGGATTGTCAGTAACGGTGTTCAGCCTTACATTGTTCAAACCGGAGTCGACGCTGATGGAGAGACTCAGGAAGAAGTTACAACTTTTAAAATGAAACTGGACGTTTCTGAATGGTTAGTGGATACATTTATGTAGTTGCTGTGGAGTTGATTCAACTCATCGACTAGCATGTGCCGTCATGTTAATCTTTTATGCAAATCCAGCATTGAATTGACCCTCGTTTGTGAAGCAGTCCGGCGTAAAACAATTTGTGCAAATACTTTACTGAGATCCTTCGGCACATTTACTTCCGGCTCACTTAGGGCGGGGTCTATGCAAATAGGGTAGATTGTCACCAGCCATGGGCTAGAGTAGGGGGAAATCTGGAATTATTTGTTTGGAGAGTTTATGATTTATGGGGATTATAAATTACCATTATAGGCTGGTTGTTTACACACACTGTGGACACACGTCTGTGTTCAAACACCTTATAAAAGTGAATTTTGCATAATAGGTCTCCTTTAAGATAGCTATGTTTCACTAATTCAGATTGCTTTGTGGGAAAAGTAAAGACTGTTAAACTTGAAACACTCTAAACCTTCTAACAATAAACCCAAGTACTATAATAGCTATAATAACAACGAAAACAAAAGTGATTTCAAAATAATAGCAAGTTATATTAATAAATATAGCATTAACATGAACCAAAAGACTTTGATATTTAAGAGTAAACCACACTTAAAATAAATGTGATCATAAAAAATAGATGTGGCAGAGTCTCCAAATGAACCACAGAATGATTTTTCCATATTTCTGGCGAGTGGAAAATTACCCTTTTGGAAAATATTGTTTGAAATTCATAGCTCGCGTGATCTGTGTGTAATTGGATTCAGGAATACAAGTACAACATGTTTTTTACCACCAATGCATTAAACCCGAGGACTGAGATGAACATGCTGCGCAGACTCATACCTTTGTGTACACTTCTTCCTGCTGTCATTAAATGCAGCTAAAAGACAAATGAAACACTGGTGCAGCACATATCTGTAAAAGTATTTAAGTATTGTGGAAATGCGTTCGCCCGGAGTGGGTGTCAATGCACACCTCACGCCGCCCACTGTCTAAACACTTTCCAGGCTTAAGGAATTAAAGTTTATGAGATCTGTAATTCCACATAAGCCCCAAACATGTCATGTTTGGACTAATGTAGGGGTGTCATTCAGGGAATTTTATGATGTCAGAACACCTCATGTGATTGAGAAAACAGGCTTGTGTTTTTTCAGGGTGATGAGAGTTAGTGAGTGCACATGCACAAGTGTATACAGCACATTTTCGGTAGTGCTTTTAAAATGTCTGCTATAACGTCCCTTGCGGCAATGCTGAAAACGCAACACGTACTCATGTTGCTTTGTGAATTGTGTTCTGACACACTTTGAGTGAAATGGCACATTAAATCAAACTTGCGTAGGTAGTAAAAAAATGTCACTGTAATTAAATACAACTATGTTTAGAAATTAGAATGAGTCATGGTGAATCATTCAAAATGAGAAAAGTTATACAAAAAGTTGAGATGACTGGAGGAAAGTTTTGCTTGGTACATGAAACACAGCTAGGGTAATTAAAGGGTTAGTTCACCAAAAAATGAAAATAATGTCATGAATTACTCACTCTCATGTCGTTCTACACCGGTAAGACCTTTGTTCATCTTCAGAACACAAATTAAGATATTTTTGATAAAATCCGATGGCTCAGTGAGGCCTGCATCGCCAGCAATAACACTCCCATTTTCAATGCCAAGAAAGCTACTAAAAACATATTTAAAACAGTTCATGTGACTACAGTGGATCAACCTTAATATTATAAAGGGACGAGAATACTTTGTGTGCCAAAAATAACAAAATAGCAACTTTATTCCACAATATCTAGTGATGGGCGATTTCAAAACACTGCTTCAAGAAGCTTCGAAGCTTTACGAATCTTTAGTTTCGAATCAGTGGTTCAGAGCGCCAAAATCACATGATTTCAGTAAACAAGGCTTCGTTACGTTAAGTGTTTTGAAACTTCAATAGTTCACGTGACTTTGGCAGTTTGATACGCGCTCCGAACCACTGAATCGAAGCAAAAGATTCGTAAAGCTTTGAAGCTTCAACGTCATTGCACCTTTTGAGGTCCAGAAAGGTAGTAAAGACATAGTTAAAATTGTCCATGTGACTACAGTGGTTCAACCTTAATGTTACGAAGCGACGAGAATACTTTTTGTGTGCAAAACAAAACGAAAATAACGATAATTTCATCATTACATATTAAATATAACTTCTTGCATTCTTATTCAGGTTATTCAGGTATTATTCAGGAAGGTAGCATGTCAGCATTTTTACTAAGATGCTCAGCAATATTTCCTTACAATGTTGCTCCACCATGATAGTAGATGAACTGAAAGAGAAAAATGACTATAGAAAAAGAGCGTTTACTTTTACGCTCGATATAGCGCCCCTTGGCAACACTAAGAAATGCAACTTATATTAATTCTGACAATTTGGAACGCAATGAAATTGAGCTTTTGTAGTTACAAGCAGGGCTTGACATTAACACCCGCCAACCCGCCAAATGCGGCTGGATTTCAGCTGTGGCAGGTAAGACATCCACTCCAACTAGCCACTTGGGCGGGTTGAATATAATTTCAGCCTACAGCCAAATAAAAGGTAGCCAAGCTCATCGTATCACAAAATTACAATTCAATCACAATTCTTTATCGATTAACTTGCTGTTAGTGAAGGCGGGATAGTCGGAATCGTGCTGAATGAGACACAACAGAAGCACTCTCTTGTGCGCACGCGATATAGTCAATACAATACAATAATGAATAGTCAAATACACGCGCACACACAGATGTTAAATTGCCCATCGTGTGGAGTATCTCGTGTGAATACAGTCGGTTATGGCTTAAGTGGACGTAAACAGGTGGGTAAAAAACTGAATATGTGTCAGTAGCTTATATTATACGTCCACGCATTCAGCAGCCCCCCCAAAAATACTGTCATTAATAATCAAACAACAAAAGATGTTAAATAAATGCATACATGTTAAATAAACCTATGTATCTAAAAGAAGATTTTAAAAAAAATTACTATTTGTAATTAGCTTCTTTGTTTTTTTTTATATAGCCTAACAAAAATAACTGAAAATACCAGCTGATATACAATGTAGTCTTGATTTTGATGGTCAATCTGCATTTGTAAGTTTGAAAGCTTTTTAAATCTTGTAAATCAAGTAAAATGACTCAAAATCAAGTAATTTAAGAATGCCAAAGTCAACTTTAATCATATAAAATGTAATTTCCCAACAGCAAAATTGTGGCCAGTGAAAATGCTGAGTGGCTAGTAACTTTGGAAAACCACTAGCCACAGTGGCTGGTGAGCAAAAAAGTTAATGTCAAGCCCTGGTTACAAGTGTTGCCGTTCATGTGATTACAGTATGTTTTGTGCCTGTTTCCCTAGGAAGAAGTATGTGATCATACGTGGGTGTGTCTATGAGAGCGTGTATATCAGTGAACAGCACTCAGGAGGGTTCTAATCTCAGGATTAGAGTTCAGGAAGACAACAGTCCTTCCTTAGTGGGTCTCCTCCACTTTTATCAAAGCAGGGATAAGATGTGGCGTGAGACTCCTCAACTACATCCAACCCACAAAATCCACCCACCCAAATCACAGAGGCAAGCGTCCAGCCGTGAATTCCACAGCAAAGTGGACTGGGGTCACTTTAAGATAGGGACGAGTACTGAACCCTGGTGCACGCCACCTTAGATCACCCTAAATTTAGTTACTCGAGTGACGGAGCAGAACGTAAAAGAAGTGCTGCTATCACTGAGCGATATACTCCGCTCAAGGGTGTAATTCAAGAAGGGTTTGCAGACAAACGGTAGATCTTAACCACCCCCCTCCAACCAAATGCATGCATATGAACTGAAGCGTTTGTCAATGGCTCTTCTGTAAACTCTTAAACACTTTCACCCCTCATTCTTCTTGTTTTATGAGTCTCTGTGATAGATGCCTTTGGTAGACCGCAGAGAGCGGTGGCTGTGTGGATGCTGGCAGCCCACAGTTTGCGGCTTTCAGTGGGGGTAGCGTGGGTCCATCAAGCTCCCCTGCCAACTATTAACAGGGGTATCATTTCAGAGACGGGGAGGGGGGAAAACTCTAATAATACCACAACAGGGGGTGGGAATGGCCCGTGGGGCCTTGTTGAAGTAATGAAAGGAAACTGGACACATAGAGGTCAGAACGCAGACACCCTAACTCTGGTTTCAGTGGCCGTTTTATTCGGATGAAGAACCAGCTAATGAAGCCTGCTTCTTGTCCAGTTCTGGTTGAACGGAGCTGGGTAAAATAAATGTTTACTGACGCTGTGTAAGAAGAACAGTCCCAGCCTGAGGTCACCAGAAATCCTAAGTAACAGGTGAAAGGGTTCAACTCTACAGGTTGAGAATACTTCAGAATAAAAAAAAAAATACATGACTGTACTGAGTTGCAATGCACAGAATGTGGCGAGACTGTCTTGGGATACCTGAGGATTCACGGTTCAGTGGATTATTGGTTATAAAAGAGAAAAGACTGATTTATATGTTTATTCAGACACTTGTAGCTAGGCCCAGACGGAATCTGCAGACTTTTTCCGCATTTTCTGTACTGATTCTCTGGAAAATTCTGCAGAATTATGCACAATGGGTTTAAACAAGGTAAAATGTGTTAAACTGAACTTAAAGTTTACTAGTATGCTATATATAGTTTTCAATAGCTGAAAGCAAAATCAACTTTCAAACAAACATCTTTATGAATGATGAACATTCAAACTGTGTGGAAATTTACAGAACTATTCCATGTGAGCTTGCTTTTAACTGACTGAATGCTGAGGATGAAGCCTGGGATTTACAGGGGTTTCTGTTAGTTTTGTAGAGTTACCATTGTGGTAAAGAGTAGAGCCTGTGGTTAGGTTGAGGATGGGCTGCAAAACTTTTAAGATCATACATATGTATGTTGTTTGATTATATACATGCAAGTATATAATGACAGTCTCTTTGATTGTAATAATACCATGTGTTATTTGCTATCTAACATTTAACCAAGATCTGAATGTGATGTTTAGTCAGTTATGCTTTTTTCGTAAGTTGAATGCGGAAGGCGGTCTGGTGGAAGCTAGATATTTTAAAGGATTACTTCACTTTCAAATACAATTTTCCTGATAATTTACTCACCCCCATGTCATCCAATATGTTCATGACTTTCTTTCTTCAGTCGAAAAGAAATTAAGGTTTTTGATGAAAACATTCCAGGATTATTCTCCTTATTCTCCACTTCACTGGCCTCCAAACGGTTGAAGGTCAAAATTATAGTTTCAGTGCAGCTTCAAAGGGCTTTAAATGATACCAGACGAGGAATAAGGGTCTAATCTAGTGAAACGATCGGTTGTTTTCGAAAAAAATGTAAATGTATATGCTTTATATAAACAGATGATCGCCTTGCATGTGCATCCGCCAAAACCGCACTTTCATATTCTTCAAAAGGCTTATGCTGTATGTCCTACGCCTTCCCTATTCTACTTAAGGAAAAAATGGAACTGGTGCTGCGTTCGCTCCGTAAGTAGAATAGGGAAGGCGTAGGAAATCATAATTTTGACTTTCAAACATTTGGAGGCCATTGAAGTCCATTATAAGGAGAATAATCCTGGAATGTTTTCATCAAAAACCTTAATTTTTTTTCAACTGTTGAAACAAAGACATGAACATCTTGGATGACATGGGGGTGAGTAAATTATCAGGAATATTTTATTTGAAAGTGAACTAATCCTTTAAATTGTTAAATATGGATATTTTCTTACAAAAACACATCACATCAAAAAAAGCATCACTTTGCTTCAGAAGGACTTTATTAACCCTCCGGAGCCATGTGGAGTACATTTCTGATGGATGGATGGATGGATGGATGGATGGATGGATGGATGCACTTTCTTGAGCTTCATACTCATTGATCCCGTTCACTGCCATTATAAAGCTCGGATGCGTCAGGATATTTATTAATATAACTCAGATTGTGTTCATCAGAAAGAAGAAAGTCATATACACCTAGGATGGATTGAGGGTGAGTAAAGCTTGAGGTCATTTTCATTTTAAAGTGAACTAACCCTTTAAATGTTTTGAGGTAATAAGTTTCCTCAAATGTTTTGAGTATTCTGAACTTATTGAGTATTGCCAAATCAGTGCAAAAACACTGTGAATCCCCCAAACCTATAGAAAGGCAGCAATAGTGTTAGTGACCATTGATGTACAGTATAACATCTTAAAAAAATAAAAAAAATAAATAAAAAACTCACGTTGGGTATTCCAAGGCTACTTTGGTTTCTTCCAGCTCTTGCGCCTGTTTTAACCAGGGCAGCTTGGCTTCAACAGGTTGGCTCTCTGGGAAAGCAACAAAACAAAAACACACACAAACACATAAATATTAATCAACATTTCTGTTCAAACTAGTAAGCCTGCGTATCTCCAAATGCAGATTTAGCTCAGCCTGACGTGCATCGGCTTTCTCTTGTGCCTCATATTGCAAACGGGGCAAGCGGACTTTCAGTCGAGCCCTGTCTGTTGAATCAACAAAACTTGGAGAAAACGGATCAAACAGTGGCAAGCGGGCCTTAGCATCGGCCATCCCCTCCGCCTCGGCATCAGCTCTACCGCTCCGCTTATCCTCATCATCCACGAGACTGAGATTTGCCACAGCAACGTCACCCGCACCTACACTCCCACTAGACTCACCATCCACAGTATTTGACATAGGAAGAACATTTAGTTCACAAAGACGCTGTAACAATTTACTCTTTATGTCTCTCTTAAGACCCTGTTTGCTAACAATAATCTTATAGTGGTCAGCTATCAGCAATAAATCTTGCTTCCTGCATGAATTAATCTGCTCTAATGATGATAAAGTTATTATCACAATTATAAAGTTATTCGGGACTGATCAATCCCGGACGAGCCCCCATTTCTAACCCTAGACCAGAATTAGGAAGTTGTAACATTTAACTAGTATTGCAAACAGAGCATTTAGACTCAAACATAACCATAATCTGTTGACAAACATGGAAATTACCAAGTCTAGTCTTAGTAAAAACGCAAAAGAAGGCCAACTTATTATAGTATGAATTTCTATACCGAGCTGGTTTATGTTTGTTACCAGCAAAACATGCTGGTTAAGCTAGTTAAAAAGTCTGATGGGAACACTAGCACACCATCATCCATTACACAACATAGGCTGCTCTTTTTCACAGGGAATGTGACACTAGCCAAACACTGAATATAAGCTCAAATTGTAACTTTTTGAGGTTCATAACTCTAAAAAGTGGTGCTGGGATACTAATCAAAGGTGATTAGTTGAGGGTGGTGTGGAATAAATATCAAAGATCTGGGCTGGTAACCAAAAGGTTACAGATTCAAACCCTGTAAGTGGTGATCCACAAACTATCAACCATTGCACTCTTGAGAAAGACGCACAACCTCAGGTTTCTCCGAGGAGGATTGTCCCTGTATTAAGTGTTCTGTAAACTGTTTTGGATGAAAGTGTCAGATAAAAGATGAAGAAAAGATAAAGTAAGCCAAGTCAGTGTAAGATCAGTGCCGAGGGACACTCAAATTTCACCAAAAACCCTTCCTGCTATGGACATCTGTAGGACCATCACTGGGTCATGTGTCTTACTGAAGGTTACAGAGCCAGTTTGAACCCGGCTGCTTCTCCTCCATCCCCCAACCCAAACACAGCTAATAAAGCTCAACATAAATCTCCATGTGACAACCAAATATTTATGCAAGCAGCCATTTATTGATCTGGAACTGGATTATCACAGCTGTTGGTGACTGTGGGATAGCAGTAAAGAGCATGCCGAGGGCTCAGGGTTCGGCTCTTCGGTCGGGGTTTCTAGGTTTCTCTGATGGCAGACATCCTCACAATTGGCGTGCGGGAAGGTCTAGATGAAATAGCAGGCAATGGAGCCTCTGTCATTTCAACCCACTGAGTTTTTACAAGCATGTCAGGCTCAACCTAAGCGTGGAATTGATTGATATGAAGAGAATTATAGGTGGAAAAAAGCGTACAGATGTTTGTGATTAAGGTTTCTTGAATTTTGGCATTGTTGCGTAGCTGATATTACATTTAAAGGAATATGCTACCGTTCAAAAGGTATGATTTATTTGCAATGTTTTTTTTAAAGAAGTCTCTTGCGCACCAAGGCTATATTTATTTAATCAAAAATCCAGTAAAAGTGTGACATTTTGTTACATTTTAAAATAACAGTTTTCTGTTTCAATTTATTTTAAAATGTAATGTATTCCTGTCATGGCAAAGCTGAATTTACAGCAGTCTTCAGTGTCATATGATCCTTCTTTTAAAACATTTTAATATGCTGATTTGCACATGCATAAGAACAACATTTATTTCAAATAGAAATCTTTTGTAACATTATCAATGTCTTTACTGTCACTTTTGATCAATTTAATGTGTCATTGAAGCATTCAAAAAATAAATAAAAAACGTACTGACTCCAATCATTAGTTCAGTGAAACACAAAAAGGAGAATTCTGAATAATCTTCAAGCTGCTCTCTAGATTTGAAACGACATGATGGTGAACTATTTTGGGGTGAATTATTCCTTCAATGAAAATTTGGAGGATTTAAGCAAAGCTTGTAAATGTAAAACACGTGTGAGGAGGAAAGTGTTAGACGTCTAGATGACAAACACCTCCTGTTATGTGGCAAAATCGTGCCTGAACTCACATGTCTTCTGTCTCGAATAAGGGAGTTTGATTCATGAGCAGACGGGACTATGTTTGGCATGACTTGGAATGAAAAAAGTACATTTTATTCATGTACTCAGACAAATCACTTGAACTAATTACACAAGACTTCATGAAAAGCGTGTCTTGCCAAAAAGACGTAACATATTTAAGTGAGAAAAGACGTGGTCGCACGGAGAGACAAAGATGAAAATGTAATTGAAAAGAAGTAGCCTTTTCACTGAGTTCTCAGTTGTTTAGGAAAATAAAATAAAATAGGATAAAATATTAAAATAAAATAAAACAAAATAAAAAATGATGGTTTTGTTTTGAATAATGAATTGTGAAAAGTGAGAAATTGTGACGGTTTTTACCATGTCTACTGAATGCATTATGGATAGGGATGTGTTTGTATTATTTGTGTGAATTTTTAAGAAAGAACGAGAAATGTAAAAACAAGAAATATAAAATTATGTATCAAAAGCGATTTCATTTTTCATGCTTCTTTCCTGCGTGAAAGACAGAGAAAGATACTGAAAGCAATAGAAATCTGACAAGAAAATAATGTGACAGACAGGGAGAAGTCTCAGTTATTAATTAACTCAACAGCAAGAAACAGCTCTAAAGCACACCGTGACTGACTCTCGATGAGCTCAGAGTGTCTGTCTGCACTTATGGAGAATTTCATATTCAGATCACACGTTATTTCATGAGCGTCTGTCTGTGACACACTCCACACTCCTCTCTGACAGCTGCAGGCACTGACTGCTCCCTAATGGAGACCACTTTGGCTTTGTTCCAAAGTCTGGTGAGCTTCCTCACTGCCAACTGCATCCTAAACTGAGACAGAACCTCATTATTGAGCATTTTGGAAGACTCTAGACAGACAGTAATTCTGTACCTCATTCAAATACAAATTATATTTATGATAAACGATTCATCTTTTCAGTGCACATTCTTTGTGATAGATACATGCAATGCTGAAAACTATTTTTTTTAAAGAGCAGCATAATTTTACCACAAGGTTTTGGAACAGAGACTTCCGATTTAAATGCTTCTCTGAAACAAATAAGTTCTAAAAGTATTTTAATCGTATCAGTGTTTTAATGTTAGTTTTCATTAGTAGATGAATGGCGCTCAACAGTGACTGCTCACTTTATCAGCGGCCTTGGCTCCAGATTTATTACACATTTATTTTTTCTGAAGGCAGAACATTCTTTAGGAAAAAGTTCAAAGCCTTAAACGAAACTAACCAGTGATACAATGAATCACAATATTACACTGTTTAAATCGGGGGAGTTCTTGTGAGAGAAAGAAGGCAACATTGGATGCATACTTCACAAAAATGCATTGTGACATGATCAGTGAAAAAAGTAGGAAAAATACTAATAATACTGAAAAGTATAAAAAATTGTTCAATCCAAGTGAAAATTCGCAACTGGATGCCTCAGCACTGTTCCACTGGGGTCAAAAAATGACTTAAAGGCACAATATATAAGATTTTTGAATTAAAATATGCAAAAACCACTAGAACAGTGTTATATATTTTGTTGACTTGTGTACTTACATTATCCCAAATGTTTCCAAGGATGTTTAAATCCAGAGAAATAAGCAATTTTAACCAGGACACTTTTTTTTTTTTTCACACAATTTTGACCGTGTCCGTACGTCGCCTATCAATGACATCATACCAGCATTGCCCTCGATTTCCGTTTTATTTTGTAGATGCTTTGATATATTATGTGTTTTATTAGACAGGTGAGCAACTGTTTGGATACATTCATCGACAGAAAAGTAATCATGTTATATAGCTCAACACAATAAGTCTGATTGTTTATATCTCGTTTTCTTGATTTACCGCGAGTACCATGTTTTACCATGACTAATATTGATCTAGCTTACTGTAGTGTGCAACAAGTGTCTCATAGCAGCCACCGAGCGAACGCACAGTGAAGCATTATAACAACTTTGAACACACAAATGTATCTAATATGATAAACAGCGCTGCGTTACCCCACATACGCATGACAGGAAGAAGCGGAAGCGCTCGTCTGTGGCATAATAAAAGCTCCACTGCTCTCGAGATGTGTATCCCGCTTGTCTCTCATTAGCAATCGCTCCAGTGGACTCGTTCCGCTCCAACGGCTTTCAGCCACACCCTGCTTCATACTAAAGTAATGTTAATAAATCTTTAATACATTAGCTCATCCATGAATATGATTTCTGCTCGAGTCCCGTCGGATTCTTTCCACCGGCTGTAGACGTGAAGACAACACCTCCCGTGATTCCGCGAAATCAAGGCATCATCAAGCTACGTCTTTGTTTTGAATAAGCGACCTCTAGTGGTGAAAACTATATATTGTGCCTTTAAAATTATTTCAAAATAAGATTTAATATAAGCTAAAATTGCCAGAGTAGTTTAGAACTGCTGTTTTAGAGCATTATGTTGTTAGCTTAACATGCTAACATCAAATGTAGTTGGAATGATTTAATCTTGCATGTGCTTCATTTGCAGTTCCTGCCTATGTTTCAAATCCACATACTGTATAAGGTTCTATTCCTATTAGGATGCTGACTTAGAAAGCAACTTTTCAACTATTCGGTTTCAACTATTGGCAGAAATACCCATTTGTTGGAGTGTTCGCACCACAGGAACTTGGAATGATTTTTGTTATAGGAATGTCTTTTGGGGCTTCTACTTCAGAGTAGGGTCTAACCCAGCACAATAGGAACTACAAGTGTATGTTTATTGGCCGAACGCATGCGAAACACCGCCACCCGCCATTTTTAAAAAGCCGTGTAAACACAGTTTAGAACCTATATATTTACTCCACAAACATTAAAACAGTGATAGATGGACCGACACCGAGCTCAACGTACTTCTCAACTTTTACGCTGAGGAGAAAATCTGATGCAACTTTGAAGGGACCAAGTGAAACATGATTTTGTATTTCTGCTCATCTAGTGACATTGGGCATCAACCACATGTCAAAATAAAAGTTTTGCTCAACAACCAGGGGCCTCATTTATAAAACTTTGCATACATTTCATCATGAAAGTGTACGTACGTGCAAGAGCTAGATTCTGCGTACCCACAAAAAAATTCAGATTTATAAAACCATGCGTACGCCAGAACCTGTGCACAAATCCCTTTATAAATCCCAGTCAGCGGAAGTCTGTTTCAGCGCGTCACTAACAAAGTATTTTAAAACGGAAACGTGCAAATCTTACCGTTTTAAATAAAATTATATCCTTCAAATACAGCGGTAATTGTTTGAAGATCCTTCACACGACATCAACACCTCCTGCAGCTGCGGTTGTACAGTAAGCTATTATCATTGGACCCATTCAAACTGGACAACGGACCGTTCGACCACCGAATCCAGCAGTGTCTTCCATTTACATTTACATTTATGCATTTGGCAGACGCTTTTATCCAAAGCGACTTACATTGCATTATACTATACATTTGTATCGGAGTATGTGCAATCCCTGGGATCGAACCCATGACCTTGGCATTGCTAGTGCCACGCTCTAACCACTGAGCTACAGGAAAGCTAAATTCCATAATATCGAAGTTAAGTGTGCATCACTGATCGTCGTTCTCGCTAAAATATTTTGTCATAACATCTGCAGTTTAGTTTAATGAGGAATTATTGTGCTCCAAGCGCTCCTCGCTGTCATTAAAAACAGTGTGTCACAGGAAAATTAATCGAAAGTAGCACATCTACTATTTAAATTCATATCATTTTTGTTTAACTTCTCCGTAATGACTGCGTAATGTAATTTCAGTGCTTATTAGTGAAAGTGTAATATTAATGTAATTGTGTATATCAAAATGAAAACGTGAGTTTTCATGCGAGTTTAAATCATTCTTTTATTTATTTAAACTGTTATTGTGAACATGCACTGTATTTATAATTATGACTCATAATGAGGATTAAAAAGGGGTTTTCCTTCATCTGCCGTCAGTCCCTCAGCTCACCATCGGTGTCGCCAAACTTTTCCCGTCAAGTTTGTTTTTATAAATCACAACTTATGCATAGGAACTGGCGTACACCTCTTTCAAGGCCTGTTTTGTGCGTACGCAAGGGATATAAATGAGGCCCCAGAGCTGCGGATGTAAGTGACGGTTTACGTTACTTCAGAGTTCCTACTGGCGGTATGAATGCAACCAGGAAAATGGCCCTAGGGTAAAATATTTAGTTCTCGGGGAACCGGCCTGATGGCTAGTTCCTAAAAGTGAGTTCCTATAACTACCCGGTGCGAAAGCCCCTTAAGCAGGCAATAGACAGCAGTACCTCACTTAATTGTGGATCTCTTTAAAAGATGTCATTTTTGTTGTTTCTACCTCGTGGTTTGTGGCAGGCGACGGGGACCAGGCAGTCCTCTTTGATATGGGGTTTGAGGTGAGGACTGCAGCCGCCAGCATGTTGCCCACTGTGATCCACACACAGCACAACCCTGTACCGCAGACCTGGGCCGCAGGTAACCGTGCACTGGATAGTACAAATACAAAAACACAAACACATACATGGGGCAGTCCAGACGTGCTGATATGTGATCATATTTCATATAATATGTATTGTAAAAGCACTATACAAATTAAATTGAACTGAATCTATTCATTTACACCAGAAGTGAAGTGAAAAGCACATACAAAATACAGGGGTTGGACAATGAAACTGAAACACTGGCCAATATAGTGTTGGAGATTTTACATTCCATCAGTAAGAGCAAAGTGTGAAGGTTGAATTAGCAGAGCAATAGCACAGCTGTACATAAAATATAGCAGTCCACACAACGTAATTGAGTTCAAATGAAGAGAAATTGTTGGTGCGCATCTCACTGGCTCATCTGTGACCAGGACAGCAAGTCTTTGTGGTGCATCGAGAGCGATGGTATCCAGGGTAATTATGGCATACCAACACGCAGAATGAACCACATCTGACCGGAGTAAATGTCGACACAAGAGGAAGCTGTCTGAAAGGGATGTCCAGGTACTGACTCACATAAAACCACAGTTGCCCAACTCACTGCAGAATTAAATGTGCACCTTGACTCTCCTGTTTCATCTGGAGCTCCACAGAGTCAATATTGATGGTCAGGCTGCTACAGCCAAACCTTTGGTCACTTGTGCCAATGCCAAATGTCAATGTTTCAATGGTGCCATCAGTGCAAACATGTATTGTTCTCTGATGAGTCCACCTTCACTGTCTTTCCCACATCTGTGGAAGTTACGGTGTGGAGAAGAACCAAAGAGGCTCAACACTCGGACTGTGAAGCACAGCGATGGTTTGGACTGCAATATCATGGCGTTCCCTACTGTGCTTGATGGACGAATCATTCTGGAGGACCATGAGCACCTGATGGTTCAAACGCTGTACCCTGAAGGTGGGGCTGTGTATCAGCATGATAATGCACCAATACACACAGCAAGACTTGTGACAGAATAGTTTGATGGACATGAAAGTGAAGTTGACCTCCACAGTCACCAGATCTGAACATTTCTGAGCAACTTTGGGGTATTTTGGAGGAGCGAGTCAGAAAAGGTTTTCCTCCACCAGCATCACGACGTGACCTGAACACTGTTCTGGAAGAGGAACGGCTCAGAATCCCTCTGGCCACTGTGAAGGACTTGTATGTCATTCCCAAGGCAAAGTGATGCTGTATTGGCTGCAAAAGGAGATCCTACTCCATACTAATAAATTAGTGTGGTCTAAAACCAGGTTTTTCAGTTTAACTGTCCAACCCCTGTATGTGAAAATGAAAGATTGGGGTTGGTAAGATTTGTTAATGTCGAAATAAGTCTCTTCTGCATTTATTTGATGAAAATCACATTAAAAACAGTGATATTATGAAATATTATAACAGTTTAACTACTGTTTAAAAGCATTTACAGAATAGGGATTTTTTGTAAAATTATAAATGTCTTTACTGTCACTTTTGATTGATTTAATGCATCCTCGCTGAATAAAACGATTAATTCCTTTTAAAAAAATGTTAACTGACCCTAAACGTTTATATAGAGGTATAATATATCTGTTTCCAAAAGAAAAAATCTTTCAAACTATTTAAAAGAAAAAACTGCCTATGAACAGTGTTTTAAAGAGGACCTATAATGCAAAGTCTTGATGTTGTTTTTAGGGTCTACTAGAATATGATTTCATGCTTGAATGTTCAAAAAACACATTATTTTCCTCATATTCTCCATTGTTGCAGCTCCTCTCTTCCCAGTCTGTCAGTAACACTCTGTTTAGTTCCTGTCTCTATGAAGCCCCTCCTTCTGAAAGCGTAATGGGCTCTGATTGGTTGGCTGTATCAGTGTAATGTGATTGGTCAACCACTTCCAGCCTGTTTGAGAAATGTCCCGCCCCTTACCATAACTGCAAGTTTCACCACACTTCTAACTAACTCAACCATGCCTCAACCCTTTATTTTGCATATACCTTGGGCAGGTATTATTTAAAGTTTTCGTTCCCGGAAGAAAACTCAAGACTGCAATGGAGGCATTTCAGAGAGTTCAGAAGGAGTGACACTGATATACAGAATAACTCCTGCTGGAGGAACTTTGTGCTTTGTAACTGTAGACCTTTTATCATGCTCAAACAGCAACTAAAAGATTTTGGTAAAGAAAGCTGGAAATCTAAAAAGCATAATAGGTCCTCTTTAAATCAGTCTCTTATTTGGTTGAATTTGGGTTAGGACACAGAAACAGCACACTGGGTTGTAGAACAACGCTATAGATGGCCAGTGGTGATCAGAAATGGAAGAAGAGGTCAATAAAAGGTCACTCACCTGAGACCACTCCATGGCCATCCACTGTGGACACTCAAACGTGTTGCAGCTCTGTTTGTTGAATGGCCTTGGGGAGTGTGTGCACTTCCACTCCTCTACCAGCACGATCTGACCGTGAACGTCCTCCTCTACACACACCACGCTTCTCTCCTGAGAGCCTCCTCCACACGACACTGAACACGACGTCCATGGGTTCTGCTCCCACCTGCATCGGTATTATACAATAATATCTATTGGTATTAGTTAGGGGTGTGTCGAGACCTCGTGCCATGAGATCTCGCAAGATTAAAATGTGACGAGATTTCTCGTCGAGGTGAAAAGCTGTCTTGCGATATTGCCATGATGGGAGTGTGAGGGTGAATTTAGGATAGAATATGCCACTGCTATGTTTACAGTACATTACAGTGCCCACCGCAGCACTGCCTCCACTGTTGTTTTGCTTTTTAAAGAAAAAAAACAACAACATTTAATTCAGTTGGATAACGGTCGCTTCAATAGATTATATGCATGGTTACTTCCTGGTTGTCGTTAAGCCAGCTTGGGCATTTCCGGTGAACTGTTAGCTGTTTATTATGTAGTCGCTTACGTCAACACAAAACCATCAATGGTTGACTTTTTAATGTTGTATTCATATTTTCATGCAGTTATCACATTCACCTAATTTGCCAATAAACCAGTTTGATTGATTGCAATAAATACGAAGCTATTGGGACCGTTTAAAAACGCAGTGTCTGTAATTAGACACGCACACACATTTTTTTCCCCAGCACCTCAAATGTTATTTTTAATGTGATGACCACAAACATTATTTGTTCATCCTTCTGAGATTGTCCCCATTGTAAAACCGAACGTTTCAAAATGTAGGAAATTCAACATTTGATAGAAAACACTTATTTAAAGGTGCCATCGAATGGAAAATTTTATTTATCTTGGCATAGTTGAATATCAAGAGTTCAGTAAATGGAAATGACATACAGTGAGTCTCAAACACCATTGTTTCATCCTTCTTGTGTAAATCTCATTTGTTTAAAAGACCTCCGAAGAACAGGCGAATCTCAACATAACACCGACTGTTACGTAACAGTCGGGATCATTAATATGTACGCCCCCAATATTTGCATATGCCAGCCCATGTTCAAGGCATTAGACAAGGGCAGGACGTCTGGATGTGCACAGCTGAATCATCAGACTAGGTAAGCAAGCAAGGACAATAGCGAAAAATGGCAGATGGAGCAATAATAACTGACATGATCCACGATAACATGATATTTTTAGTGATAATTGTAAATTGTCTTTCTAACTGTTTCGTTAGCATTTTGCTAATGTACTGTTAAATGTGGTTAAAGTTACCATCGTTTCTTACTGTATTCACGGAGACAAGGGGAGGGCGAGCAATTAAAGGGGCAGCAGCCTGAATCGGCGCATTTCTAATTATGCCCCAAAATAGGCATTAAAAAATATTTATAAAAAAAAAGCAATGGGGTATTTTGAGCTGAAACTTTACAGACACATTCAGGGGACACCTTAGACTTATATTACATCTTGTAAAAAAACGTTCGATGGCACCTTTAAAAATAAAAAAAGACAATAATTACCACTATAACCAGCAGGTGGTGGCAAAGTAGCATTTATTTGCGCATATATCAGCCATTTCCTCTAATCGCTTTTCAATTTGTTTTTGACTAAATATTAAACATTATAAAATAACTAGGTTTTAAAATACATTTTGTCAATGTGAAGTATGAAATACTCAAAAAATCTTAAGAAAAACTAACTTTTCTTGTGAATTAATTACACAGAAGGCAAGCAACGCACTTTCCCTTTGTAATCACAGCGCTTGATTTTCACACACTTGTGAAAACACACATTTTATTCAATTAATCTAACTAAAGTGCACAATAAATATTACATTTTTGAAGCTTTTTTTCACATAAAAGTGTGAAAACTGATGGTCGAATTGAGACCAGGTTGGAGGAAGAACATGAGGTATGTCTTTTTTTTTATTATTTGTTATGCTGTCTTACGTTTGAATGACTAAATTAATGCTATGCCTGACCATTTAAGTGATTATATTCTGATTATAAACTAAGTATTACACTACTGATGCTCAACACACCAGCAAATGACTATCTCACCGGAAGGAAGTTTTCGAGCTGGCTTATATTATTGCAAAAGTTCTAAAGAACGCTCTGTGCATATAGTCAATCCCATCCAGCTCATCCAATACGAACTGCAGTCGCACGCAGTGCAGCAGGAATCAGAGTTCACTGATCACGTGACGAGAGTAAGTGACGAGATGACTGAGAAGACCATGGCAGAGGCATGATGCATGCAAATATAGGCTGGGCTGTGTAGTTCTAACCATCTCTAAGGTCTGTATCATGCTTAAAGAAAAATGTGGTCTCTATTTGCACTTTGAATATTGAGAGAGTACTTTGATTATAGTTGCACTTATTGTTTGCACTTAAGTGAAAACTGTGTTATTTATTTTTATTTATATTATTTTTATTTCTATGATCAATTAGTGGAAAGGAGTTCAGTTAGGAGGTTGTAGAAGCTCATAAATCATGTACAGTAAGGTGTCTGAAGAGACTCATATGAAATCACACAGAAGAGAAGCCAGTCGGTTGAGTTAGTGGCAAAAACTTTTACAGTGCTTGAGTATTGTTGTCTTTTACTGCATATGATAATTCATACTCAGAAAGTAGAACTGAAATGACATTCATTACAATATGATCAGTTAAATCATTTCAAATGCACCTGGAGAATATTTTTCTAGTCACGTGTTTTGTCACTAAGGATTTCTTTAAAATTCTGTGTAAAAATCTCGTCTCGTCTCATGAGCGAACTATCTCGTCACACACCTAGTGTTAGTAGCTAAGTACAAACTTAGTAGAAGAGCGGTAACTTTATGTTATGAAATATTGTAATGCGATAACTGTTGGAGACAAAGTGTCAACAATGTGATCAAAATACAGTAATTTTGTGAAATATTATTACAGTTTAAAATAACTGTTTTCCATTTGAATGTATTTTAAAATGTAATTTATTCCTGTGATCAAAGCTGATTTTTCAGCATCATTACTCCAGTCTTCAGTGTCACATGATCCTTCAGAAATCATTCTAATATGCTGATTTGATTCTCAAGAAACATTTCTGATTATTACCAATATTTTTGTGCAAAACATGATGATTTTTAGGATTCTTTAACAGCATTTATATAACAATAGAACAACAGAAATCTTTTGTGACATTATAAATGTCTTGACTGTCACTTTTGAAAAATTTTAAAATATAAATTTCTCAAAAACATTCTTAGTGATTAAAAAAAAAACAGTAGTGTATCTATAGTATTCAAAGCATATATTACTTTTAAATATATAACTTTGAATCTTTCTTTAAGCCATTTCAGGCCTTAGACCCTTTTGAACTTTTCAGACATGTCAAATCAACATTCAAAGGTTGTCTTGATGAATGATTCTGTCATTGAAAATCAGCTGACATCACTGAGTGAAGCGAGTATCAAGATCTTAATGTGAGCAGTGAGAGTGCTGTGAGATATGTGCTGAAGTAAATAACTTCATACCGTGGTAGAGGCTGGAAATGGTCGTAGGGCATCACTTCCTTGAAGCCATCACTGCAGAGAAACACACACCATTAGCCCTTCAAGTCATTATGCACACTATAATGAGTTCAAGCACAGGAAGTCTAATGCACAGCTACTCTCTGGTTTATAGAGATTCATTCTTCACTCGTGTTTTGTCATGGAGGGTGTGTTGCAGAGATCGATAAGACAGAACCAGCCTTTCAAGGCAGGGATCCATGTTGCACTCCTTGAGTTTGGGTGTAGGTTTGGTGTTCTCTGGGAAGCTGTGGCACAGGTGCTCCGCAACAGATTTGTTGTAACGAATGTCCATGCAATCAGCCGAATTGAGCTGATAACCTTTACAAAGACAAAGCAACATTAGCTATGTTTATGACAATTTCTCTTATGCTTACCAAGATTTTTAAAAAATTAAAAAATTAATTTGTTAAAAATACAGTAAAAACAGTAATATTGTGAAATATTATTACAATTTAAAATAACTGTTTTCTATTTCAATATATATTAATATGTAATTTATTCCTGTGATCAAAGCATCATTACTCCAGTCTTCAGTGTCACATGACCCTTCAGAAATCATTCTAATATAATCGGTATTGTATGTCTATATGTATAATAAAGTGCAAATTTACATAATGCCAGCCTATGATCTTCATTGGCTGCCCGCAAATGACGTCTACTTTGACCCACCCTCGAACACTGTAGCTGTAGCTGAGACTGGAAGGGTTTGGTTCGTGTTGCTGACATTTCGAGAAGATGCTGTTTTCAGCACTCTGAATCCATTTTGAAAGCACTTCACAGAGCTGAGGACTCGCTGTGGAACTTATAGTGAAAAACCGACGCCATCGTTACTGTTCGTATCACTGTGTATCAAGTGCTGAAGAAGCCTCCGGAGATGAAATTCAGATATGGTAATAGGTGTTTCTGTAAGAAGTAGACTAATCACAACAGATTGGGCCATCTGACCAATCAGAGCAGAGTAGACTCGAAGAAAGGCGGGGTTTAGAGAGACTGAATCTTTGAACTAACCATTTTTAGACATGACCTTTTTCCAGAGCAGCTCGCTCTGTGAACTCTGCCGTTTTTGAATCGTGTTGGCGATTAGTACATGCGTTACTGTAAAATGAAATCACGTGGGTTCTGTGTGTCACAGTGCACATTTTCAACTAACTTTGTCTTTTTTCATTAACAGTTAAAGCTGCAGTCTGCCATTTTTCCTCTTTGTCACCATCTCTTGTTTGAAACCTGCAATTGCAGTTATATGCGGAACAGTTATCTGTACGTGCGTTGTGCCTCGGCACAGCTCGTCAGCGCGGATTAATCTAATGCTTGCTGTCAGTCACCGCACCAGTGTGGATACTGTACTTCATAATCACAGATTCTACGTCTTGAATGTGTGACCAATATAAGAATTTTCACTGGAAAATATCATCTGAACAAGTAAGTAACATGTCTGCCACTTTTGTTCTGACCAACTGAGGAAAAAAGCATTAAGCCTACAGTAAATTGCGCTGCCAATGATGATTAAATCTAACGATCGCTCAGCTCGGATCACGCCAAACCGTGCAAATTATTGTTACTGTTATATTGTTCTCAAATTGTAAATGTTTACAACATCAGCATTGCGTGACTGTGTATTTAGTGTGTATTAGCGTTACCTGTAGATTTCAATGTCTGTAGCCACTCCACAGTTCGAAGTCTTTTGCTTTTTGACTACGAGTGAATCTCCAGTTGTCACTGATGATTATCATTTGGATCTTTCTGGATTACAATCCACCATCAAAATGATAAGTTTAATTATTTCAGCTGCTGTGAGAAAAGGCTATAAATGTGCCGCTACCGGCAGCATCCTCACCCAACCGACTTGCCTGAACTCCTTCTTTCTATTTACGGACGTGACGTAATGACGCACAGAGGAACTGCTGCATGCTTAAATTTCCCACGGAAATCCACCATGTCGCTCTTATTATAAAACATTATTACAAGCTTACCGTTGTGAATCGAGCTAAGATAATGAGATGGTTTTGAACACTGGCTGGTTATGTACTTGCTCAAAAATTGATTTTGGATAATTTTTAACCCAAAAAAGTTGCGGACTGCAGCTTTAAATAAGTTTTTGCAGCGCAACAGTTCAGTGACAGCTTATGGGAAATCACATCCAAACATCTGTAGCAGCAAAAACAGTCAAAGTGCAAGTTGACTTGATATCACGTAATCTTAGCCAGGTGAAATTGGTCTGTTAAAACTCAGATTGATTTTACTGATTAAACATATCAATAAAAGCTGTGATAGAAGCAGTTCTTCCGCCTGATTTACCACGCACGCGGCGGAGGAGAGGCTGGGACAGGCAGCGCGCGCAGACAGTTTATCACGACTGTAACGGAAGCGAGATGCTTTCCAGAGAGTAGCAGTTTTTGTGTCGTTCAGTAGCAAATACTGAAGGAATAGAGGGTGAACTTTTTGTATATCCGTTGGATTGAGAGCGTCTGATTAAAATGTAGCCAGTCTCTCCACACTTTCATTTGTGCACGTCCGCATTAGAGTCAGACACCCCAGCGGGAATGTAAATGTAAATGTGTTCATGCGCAGAACGAAACTAATGACGCATTGTGTTTTTTCATTTGTTTACCGTTTTTTTCATAGATTTTTTTTAAAATGATTATTAAGTCTATGTTTTTTTAATTAAATGGAGATTAATAAGAACAATAAAAGAAGACGCACTGAAATTAATATAATATTATTAACGTTTTAACTATTTCCAACTGATAGTTTGTGTTAATAATATAGTTTTATTATTATTTATTATTATTATTATGTCTTTTTGAGCTTTTTGGCTCAAAAAGCAACAACAGGAGAGAGAATAAATCTTTTCAATACAGCAACTTCATTGTGGCCACAGGCTGTCAAGCTCCAAAAAAGACAATTAAAGTATCACAAAAGTGGTCCTAGCGTTTTTTCAAAGTCTTCTAAAGCCATACGATAGGTTTGTGTGATGAACTGCCTGACATTTAAGTTATTTATTGACTAATAATCTCCCCTTTGCTGCAGTTCTCAAATCAAATATGGCATCTAAGGTTACAGACACCAGAGAATGGCATTTGATGATATTAATGTCCCGTCTCGGAAATCAAGTCAGTAAACTTTGGTTTGTTCATTACACAGAGCTATTATATAACCTTTATACACATCACCTCATTGAGAAATGAGTTGATGTGTATGGAGGACCAAATTACTCAAAATATAATAATTAAATAAATAATGAATTCAATAAAACAACAATCAAATGTACCAGTTTATTCTTAAATAATTAAATAATTAATTTTATTATTAAAGGTGCACTATGTAATATTTTGTGTCCCTAGAGGTCGTTAGAGGCTTATTCAAAACAAAGGCGTAGCTTGATGACGGCAAGTTTTAGAGCGGAATCTTGGGACATGTGGTCTTCACATCACAGCCGGTGGAAACGGGATAGGACTCGGGAAGAAATCATGTTCATGGATGCGATTATAAACGTTACTGTAGTATGAAGCAGAGCAGGAGCGAGTGTTGTGGGAGCTGAACGAGGAGCTGGAGCGATTGCGCAACACACGCCTCAGGAGCAGCAGAACTTTTATTATGACACAGTCTCCGGCGCTGCTTCCGCTTTCCATGTCATGAGTATGAGGTAACGCAGCTCTGTTTATCATATTTGATACATTTGAGTGTGTTGAAAATAATGTTATAATGTTACTCTGTGCGTTCGGTAGGCGGCTGCTGTGAGACACTGTTACACACTGCAGTAAGAGAGATCGATTTTAGAATATCATATTAAATGCTGGATGGCTTGTGTTGATAAATGGCATGCAATTAATTTTTTTTTCTCTGCAGCATTGTAAAGCATGGTACTCGCCAAAAAAATCAAGAAAATTAGATTTAAACAATAAGAATAAACTTGTTGAGCTATATAACAATAATTAGTTTTCTGTCTATAAATATATCATAACAGTTGTTCTCTTGCATATTAAAACATGAAAATATTAAAGCATCTTTGGTGTTTCCATGGTTTCTTCAAAATAAACCGGAAACCGAGGGTAACGCGGGTATGGCGCAATTGACAGGCGACTCCTCACACGTCCCGGAGCCTTGGTTAAAATTGCAATTTTCTCACGATTTACAAATAGTTGCAAACATTTGGGATATTGTAAGTACTCAAGTGAACAAAATATATAACACTGGCCTAGTGGTTTTTGGATATTTTATGGCAAAAATATTACATATTGCACCTTTAAATAATTAGATAAATCAATAAATTAATGTATTTATTTTGTAAAATTCCATGAAAACTACATTTATTGTTTAATATATTTCACAATATCCTCTTTCACACATTATCATTTAAATATCTATTTTTTTTCTAATTAAATAATAATATGCTGCATTTACGAATGACGCCTATTTGACGAATCATGTATTTCCAAAGCACGATTTTCCCAAAGATTCTTTTCAAAATAATAGAGGACATTTCATTTCACAAATGCCAATCAACAGACAGTGGGCAGTGCTTGGCGCTAATTGGTTGAAAGTTGAAGAGCGGATGACGCTCGTCTGTGTGAAGACTGTACACAAGCCAAAATAGTTCTGATAATAGCGGCAAAGAGCACTCAGCATGATTTCAAAAACAACACATTCCTGCACCAGATCGTCTCTTTTTTTAACACAAATTAATGTCAACTGGATATGTTTCATTTACATTAGGTATATCCGTACAGCGAGATTTTTCAAAAAAGTGGTAGGGGCAATATCGGTCCTGGCAAAATGTGGTGGTGACATCACATGTCCCACCCGTCAATTACGCCTGTCACATAACTACTCATCTACAAGAACTTGTAAAGTGTTCCATATGTAGTCGTCAATTTCTAGATCCTCTGACGCATTTATTGCCACTAGCAGATCCTTTATGTCATCTAATCCAGCTAATAGAGCATCACCAAACAAAACATTCCCTTCTACTTCATCTGCAAATGAAAGCAATGCATTTTTAACTTGATCAAGTTTCACAGCCATATTCGTTTCCAATCTTTCAGTTCACCTTGGCAGACCTAAGTAATTCATCCGAAAAGATTAGCCAATTAGTGCCAAGCACCGCCCACTGCCTGTTGATCAGCATTTGTTAAAAGTGTCCTCTATTATTATGAAAAGAATCTTTGAAAAAATAATGCTTTGGAAATACACAAATAGGCGTCATTCGTAAAAGGCAGCATATTATTATGAAAAACGGCTTTTTGAAAAAGCACATTTAATTAGGAAAAAAAAATAGGTATTTAAACAATAATAGTGTGTGAAAGAGGATATTGTGAAATATATTAAACAATAAATGTTGTGTTTTCACGGAATTTTACAAAATAAATAAATACATTTGTTTATTGATTTATTTAATTGTTGAATTAAGAATTAGTTAATTTAATAATTATTGAATTATTTCAGAATATTTAATTGTTGTTTTATTGAATTCATTATTTATTGAATTATTTCATTTTGAGTAATTTGGTCCTTCATACTCCATAGATGTGCAATGTTTATTATGATAAAATAAAAGTGTTTTTGGCTTTGAATGTAAGGAGACCTACAAAACAAAATTAGGAACTTTTAAAACAGCATAACAGGGGCTCTTTAATGCATGATGCCAAATAAATTATCTGCCAATATTAGAGATTTTTAATTTATCGCTTTCAATATTGGTCAAAATTGGACATATTTCAACAGATATTGGATGTTTAATTGTGCAGATAATTGCCCTATTTTTACATTTGTATTACACATATCTAATGCTCACTTTAAAAACTTTAAACAAATAAATATCCATGTTCATATGGTACATTATAAGTTTGTGATGCCTAAATTTACTTGTTGCTTTTATAATTGTTGATTTTAGGTTTTGGTGTTTAGTGTCTCATTTATTTAGACAGAAAAGGGCAGAACTATAATTAGTATCAAAACAAAACTGAAATTATTAAGGACCAAACTTTAAAGCATCATAGAGTAGGTGTGCTGAACGAGTATTTTTGGTGTATTCAAACCATTCAAATTGTTGTGAATTATTGAAAATGGCCATCTCTAATCAAGAGGAACAATCTATAGTACTCACCCCCTCCACAGGTGACGGAGCAAGGGAAAAAGTCAGTTTCCCTCCACTGGTAGCGAATGGGCTGGTAGAACATAAACTGCGTCACTGTGTCTTTAGGGCCAGCATACTTCACCTGAGGAGAACCAAAATTGTGCCTGATCATTTACTTTTAAAAGTCACATTCATAATCACATCACAAAAAGAGATAAAAGCCATTCAATTTAAAAAAACAAATGATTTTGACATGTACAATGAGCAGGAAATTTCCTCAAGGGGTCACAGTCCAACTCATGATTTCCATATGAAATGCAGCATGCATCATCTGCCACTGAATATCCTCTAGTCCTGATTTCCCGAGCTGTGATGATTAGTTAAATACTGTTTGCATGCTGCTGCAATTAACTAGAGTAATGAGTCATGTTCAGTTACTGTAAAGCCGTGGTGTCAAGACTAATCATGACTCTTCAGGTCGTGAGATGAGAAAGCCTAGCATGATTGCAATCATATTGTGCTGTGTTTACAGTTTCACATGGAGAGTAAACACTGATTCTCTCTGCTGCTTTAAAATCATCACGAAGCTTCAAACCGAGTTTGCATGAAACTTCCATTGCTATTCTTTCCAGCCATGTGATATTCTACCAATATCGCCACGGGAACCGCTTCACCGTTTGAATCACTCCGCTGTCAGCATTCTCACAGTGGAGGAGCAAACCCACCATATTTTTATAGATACTACTGTTATTTTGTAACGGAATGTAGTTTTAAGAGGTTTTTAGGTGAAAATATAGTTGTTTAGATCTCAGATATGTGATTTATATGTAAACATATAGCGCCTATTTGAAAATTAGTTTAGACGCTTTCAGAGATGTGAGCTCCAGGCCGTCAGCGAGCGTTCAGAGCTCATGTACCCACAGAGAACAGCTTCATCTTGGCCAGTCCTTCAGGAATTTGCCGCTGGCTCTTATGTAGATAATGTTTAAACATGAGGTATAATTCGTTTTGGGTATATCACACGGGCAATCTTCGGTCTTATTAATCTATTACTTGTTCCAGAGCTGATAGATTTGGCTTAAATGCTATATTAAGATTCATAACTTTATATTTACATTGAAATTAAATCCTGTACTAATCCTGTTTGACTGAACTGTTTGCTTGTGTTTATTTCCTATTTTACTTCTTATACTGTTATAATGGCTATTGCTGTTCATTTAAATATTATTGTTCAATAAAAAATATTTTATATAAATACAGTTTTTTTCAATTGCTAAAACACCAAAACCCATTGGCTGAACAAAGTTCTCAGTTGCCTGACCTCATTTAGCTAATTGTGCAGTCTGTTGTCAATACCTTAAACCATTTCACATGGTAACACACAATTTGCAGATCTCACTTCAGCAAAACTCTAAACGCATTCTCATTCTCAAAACACATTCTGCACTCTAATGCACATGTCATCCATACTGGTAAACACAAGTGGCAACAATCAGATACAAATAAAGAACACATGTCATTGATTGAACACAACCACTCAAAATTGATGTAACCTGTTTCAAATAATGTGACACAACCAATATAAGCCAGTTCAGAGAGCAAACAGGTTGTTGAAGGTGGGAAGGAGAAAGTCTGAGAATGGATAGAAGAAACAATGTGAGAGGACGAGGACGAGTGCGTATGTGAGGTGGGCGATGAGGAGGAAGAGGAGGAGGGCAAGAAAGAGGAAGAGGAGGAAGAGGAGGAGGAGGGCAAGAAAAAGGAAGAGGAGGAAGAGGAGGAGGAGGGAAAGAAAAAGGAAGAGGAATGGGAAGAAAAACAAAAAATTGCAAAGAGCAAAGCAGAGTAGTAATTTCTGATCAGTTTTGAGCTACTATGAACATGTTTTCCTTCATCAAAAGACAATGACGGAGAAATATTACATTTGTTTTGAGATTAAAAATGTACTTCTCCCTGAGAACTATGTTTTGAATAATGTGCTTTCTGTTTTTTGGTGTATTGTTTACTGACTGCTTGATAGTGTATATCATTATCACAAGTAAAACTGTTTTGAGGCGAAAGTTTCATTTTGCAAGAGGAGTCAGAGGTTTTGTAAATAGTGCTTGAAGATGAGGTTTTGTGTTTAATGGTTTCAGAAAATGGAGCAAGGTTTCAGAAATTGTGTTTTGGCAATTGAGAAAAACTGTAATATGCCATATTTTTGGTATTGAGAAAGAGTCTGTTAGTGATTTCGACTTCAGTGAAACTTACATTAATACGCCATTAGATGGCGTCAAAGACTGTCCTTATGAGTGAGTCAGTCAGTCGCAAAGACTTTTATATTGAAATGGACTGAAACAAGGAAACAAGGACATTTTACTTTAAACAACTTCTTACGAGACACAACTGACAAATGCATTGACTAGCGCTGTCATGGGAAATCCTCTTAAATGTTAAAAGGACAAAGACAAAGATATCGCATTCAAACTGATTTTGTGATTATGAATATAAGATTGACCTGAAGAATATCAGATGCATGTAATACACTCACTCAAGCGATCTCTCTCTCATAATACTCTCATATTACAGTGAGTTTCAATGAAGCGACTCAACGTTCCTTTGTTACTAGTTCTAAAGTGACGTTTCAGAATTAGTAACAGAGGCTTGGGCTCAACTGTTAAACTGTCACAATAGAGGGTTTTTAAAGACACTTTGTTGTTGTTCTTATTTATTTACACACTTGTGCCGTTGAACTGTTGTATAAACGCAATATCACACTCGTAGCCATGCAATATGGCTATATATCAGCATAACTTTGAATTCGAATATTAAGGTAAATTGTACTTAATTTTTCTTCCGGGAAACATGTAAGTGTCTTCTGTTGCTTCCGAAGGGCAGTACTAAATGAAAAACAATGATATTTAAACAAAATAAGAAAAATTGGGACATCTTCATCCTGTTCAAAAGTTTTCACCCCCCGGCTCTTAATGCATCGTGTTTCCTTCTGGAGCATCGGTGAATGTTAAACCTTTTTTAATAGTTGTGTTTGAGTCCCTCAGTTGTCCTCAGTGTGAAAAGATGGATCTGAGAATCATATAGTCACTGCTGGAAAGGGTTCAGATATGCAATAAATGCTTGAAAACTGAAGAATCTGCAAAACCTGGAGGATTTTTCTGAAGAACAGAGTTCAGTTTAACTGCTCAGAACAAACAAGGGACTCATGAACAACATCACATAACATAAAAACAGTCGTAGATCATCCAGGTAACCACACACAGTATTAAGAATCAATGGTTCACAAACTTTTGAACTGGGTCATTTTAATAAATTCAGCTATTTTTTTTTTTGTCTTGTGGACTATAAGTAAACACATTTTATGTAAAATATCTGACTCGGGACAGTACTAAATAAAAAATAACATGCATTTTGTATGATCTCTCTTATTTTGTTAAAATTATTCACATTTTCACAGATTCTGCAAGGGGTTCACATACTTTTTCTTGCAACTGTATATAAACATAATAATACACATGACAATTTTTCTCAAATCTGTCCTGAAAGGCTGCGTTGTAAATACAACAGCAATACAACAGACCTTCCACTTTTACTGAATGTTCCATATTGCATCTCCTTTTGTATGTTATGGAAAAAAGAAAAAAATGCAGGTTGGAACAAGTAAATGAAAATAGAAGGTTTTGACCTATAAAATCTTAATGGGTACTTCAAGTAGATTTCTCATATAAATAAGGTTGGAAACTCCAACACAAGAGAAAATATCTATCCATCGAAAAGGCCATATCTCTGGCTAAGTGTTTCTGCTGCTTTTTAGTACCACTTGCAGATAGATGTACTGTACAGTTTTCAATGCCCACCTTAATTGTGAAGTCTGCAGACAGCGGCCCATAGCAGCGGAGGGTTTGTCTTTCTGCTCCTCTCTGGTACTCCACCGTGTTGTTACCCAGAGCGTGAGAACCTGAAGAGCTGAACATGACCTCTTCTCTCCGGCTGTTTGGTGCATGGGCTTCAATCACTGAAAAAGGACATTTCAGGTTCTATGAGTGATTTTGGGGGATTACCACAGATAAAATAGTGCTACAACCTGACAGATAATGAGACACCACACCTGTCTCCATGACAGAGCTAGAGTCTGTAAACAGTGCTTTACACTTTTTTTCTAAACATCAACACCATCTACCTGTCAATCACTCATGTTGGGGTTAGCTGACCCACTTTTGAAGGCTGGAGATTTAGATTGAAGTGTGGTTGAAATCACTTGCTGCTCTTTTAAACACTAAAATTTCACATAATCTATGAACATCTTTTTTTAATTATTATTAACTAAGTTACACCAATGACCTTAATAGTGCAATTATGATAAGAATTTGGGTCTTTTTTGGCAATTTTTATTAATAAAGATAGGCGATATGGTGGAATAATAAATTCATATTGTCCACAATATATATATATACATTTTTTCAATTTACAAGGTTAATTTATAAGGTTCCGTTTGTTAACAATTTGTTAACTACATTAGGTAACATGAACTAATGGTGAAATTACATTTATTAATCTTAGTTAATGTTAATGCCAAAATTTACTAATACATTATTAAAATCAAAAGTTGTCTCTGTTAATATTATTTAATGGACCTGAGATCACATAAACAGTTAACATAGATTAATAAATACAGGGGGGGAAATTGATTGCTCATTTTTAATTAAATGCATTAACTAACATTCATTTTTAAAACTAGGATGGATGGATGGATGGATGGATAAAATCCTCTTTCCAACTTCATTCTGGTTTGTAATGCCCACTTTGATCCAAATAAATGGCCACCCTAATTTTTTTCCTTCTGAAATATGTCACTTTATGGAGGTAAAATGTTTTGGAAACGTAATTTCACATAAACTGTCTCAATTGACCCTTCGCAAAGACCCGCCCCCCTTAGTTACTGTTGCTTTGTCCGACAAGCCATGGTGCCGTCACGCCACACAGAGTGAAAAATACATTGCGGAGCAAAGAGGACACTGACAACACGTCGTCAGACAAGACAGAGCAGGTTACTTATGATATTAAACAAAGTCCCAGCTTTCAAACTGTGTAATTTTTTTAAATAAATTTGAACAATAAAAAGCGTTTTGTGGCTCTTTAATGTGGCGTGACAGATTGCTGTAGCTCCTCTGCTCAANCGGCTCGTGAACCGATCATCTCTTCCTACTAGTTCATTTATAGCATCAAATAAACATGAATGAACATCAGAAGGAATGTTGTTTCAAACACGGAAAGATGTCAGTACACAACATTTTTCAAGTTCAAGTCCACCGAGGTTAATCTTCAAACTCCTGACTGCTTTGTCGGACAAAATGGCGTATTCGGCGTTATGATTGGATAGATGGCTCGTCAATCAAACTCCCGGCGAAGGGTCAGTTTTGAATAATGTGAAATAAAAACTTTGTTTTGATCTCTCACTCCCACATTAAATGTTTCAAGTCATAAAATATCAGATCGCTGTTCATTGTTAAAAATATTCAATGTGATCTTGACAATTTCAAACATAAATAAATGTCTTTCCGTTGTTTGCACATTGATAAACACTGCTTTGGGAATAATTGCAGATTTTCCATGTAAATAGAGCAACAGAACAACATGTGTTAGCGGTGAGGGAAAATCACTGGTCAAAGCGGCTAGAGAGCGTCTGGCAGCAGCTGAATATAATTACGCTTTCTTCTCGAAACAGCTTACAAAGAGATTCAATTCCCACATTTTCGATGTTCTGCTCTTGTGAACAGCTAAAAATTGGCAATTAACATTTATTTGCTCAATCAAATGGATTGAATGATGATTTTTCTGTGATGTTAGAAAGGCTGTGTTAAGTACTTTTAAAAACTTGTAATAATATTTCACAATATTACTGTTGTTACTGTATTTTTGATTAAATAAATGCAACCTTGGTGAGCAGAAGAGACTTCTTTCAACTTTTGACAGGTATTGTATACATCTTTTTCTTCTTTATATTTCTAACCTTTTAAGGTATTATCTGTATTTTCACATTCATTATGTGAGCTTTGGGAAAGAGTAATCTTCAGGTCACTCAAACCCTATTTTTGATACATCTGACAAGGCAAACACCCACTAAATGCTCTGTCGTTCTGGGTGGAGATCTAGTTTGCAACCAAAAAGGAGTAATAGGCAGGTTATAGGGTTTAGATATCGGTGTGTGTAGTTTGTAACATGGTTTTCAACAGAACGGAAGTGTGTATTTGTGTGAGTGTGGGTTCATCGGATGTGGAACGGTACTTTGGGATTGGACTTCAGCATACCCCGCGTGTCCGTTATGGAAGTCTGCTAGATTACTGGCTCCGTCTCCATCGTACTGGGCTCTCAGCCACCACAAATTAGCCTGCATGAACACTTCATTCTTCTGCTCTATCCTAAAGTTCCCTCAAACCTCTTAGCATTTGCCAGTCCCACTCAGGTAATAGGAAATCTCTCTCTTTTTTTTGCATCTTTCAGGCTAGATAGAAATATAAAATCCATATGCATTCCCACACTGTGCTACTACACCAGGCGACTGTGTCAAATACAGTTTGGCCGTGTCACTGTGGAGGCATTGTGAAGTTCAGACTATATTGCAGATGTTGGAAGAGCTCTTTGGAAATACCTCTGATGACCTGTGATGACTTTCTGAGAGAGGCAAAGATGTTACAAATGGATTAAAATGCCCAAATGTAAAAAAAAAAAGAAAAGAAAAAAAAGGGAAAAATATTAACAAAAGACAGCATGAGAGGTCAGACTTTCATCTAAGGTTTGATTTTGTGTAAGTATGCAGTGAAAGTTATCTCGGTAACACTTTATTTTAGGGTCTTTTAACTAGTTGTTTATTAGCGTGCATATTACTGGAATATTGACTATTTATTACTACTTATTAAGCACATATTAATGCCTTATTCTGCAAGACCTTATTCTACATTCCTAATCCTACCCAATACCTAAACTTAACAACGACCTTACTAACTATTAATAAACAGTAAATTAGGAGTTTATTGAGGGAAAAGTCGTAGTTAGTAGTTTATGTGTTCCCTATACTAAAGTGTTACCGTTATCCCATATAATTACAATAATTTCTAATATAATATACACTCACCTAAAGGATTATTAGGAACACCTGTTCAATTTCTCATTAATGCAATTATCTAATCAACCAATCACATGGCAGTTGCTTCAATGCATTTAGGGGTGTGGTCCTGGTCAAGACAATCTCCTGAACTCCAAACTGAATGTCAGAATGGGAAAGAAAGGTGATTTAAGCAATTTTGAGCGTGGCATGGTTGTTGGTGCCAGACGGGCCGTTCTGAGTATTTCACAATCTGCTCAGTTACTGGGATTTTCACGCACAACCATTTCTAGGGTTTACAAAGGATGGTGTGAAAAGGGAAAAACATCCAGTATGCGGCAGTCCAGTGGGCGAAAATGACTTGTTGATGCTAGAGGTCAGAGGAGAATGGGCCGACTGATTCAAGCTGATAGATGAGCAACTTTGACTGAAATAACCACTCGTTACAACCGAGGTATGCAGCAAAGCATTTGTGAAGCCACAACACGCACAACCTTGAGGCGGATGGGCTACAACAGCAGAAGACCCCACCGGGTACCACTCATCTCCACTACAAATAGGAAAAAGAGGCTACAATTTGCACGAGCTCACCAAAATTGGACAGTTGAAGACTGGAAAAATGTTGCCTGGTCTGATGAGTCTCGATTTCTGTTGAGACATTCAGATGGTAGAGTCAGAATTTGGCGTAAACAGAATGAGAACATGGATCCATCATGCCTTGTTACCACTGTGCAGGCTGGTGGTGGTGGTGTAATGGTGTGGGGGATGTTTTCTTGCCACACTTTAGGCCCCTTAGTGCCAATTGGGCATCGTTTAAATGCCACGGCCTACCTGAGCATTGTTTCTGACCATGTCCATCCCTTTATGACCACCATGTACCCATCCTCTGATGGCTACTTCCAGCAGGATAATGCACCATGTCACAAAGCTTGAATCATTTCAAATTGGTTTCTTGAACATGACAATGAGTTCACTGTACTAAAATGGCCCCCACAGTCACCAGATCTCAACCCAATAGAGCATCTTTGGGATGTGGTGGAACGGGAGCTTCGTGCCCTGGATGTGCATCCCACAAATCTCCATCAACTGCAAGATGCTATCCTATCAATATGGGCCAACATTTCTAAAGAATGCTTTCAGCACCTTGTTGAATCAATGCCACGTAGAATTAAGGCAGTTCTGAAGGCGAAAGGGGGTCAAACACAGTATTAGCATGGTGTTCCTAATAATCCTTTATGTGAGTGTATATAATAAACCTATAGAAATATAATTTATTTAATAAAATATAGTAAATTCCTATATAAAGAACTGCTCAAATGTGGATAAATCTCACAAAGCCTTTCAAATACAACGCATGAAAAAAATTATTGCATTAGCATAAAAATTAATCCCACTCCTTTATGTAACAATCTGGTCTGCAGCACACATGACGAGACGGAATAGAAACTCAGAATAGTATTTATTTAATCTTCATAACGCTCAGGAACAAACAGGGAAATGTAGGAGAAATCGCAAACCAACTAAACACATACGAGAACCGACAAGGGACTGAACATAACAGGGAGCTTAAATACAAGATGAACATAATGACTGACAGGTGATTATTATATGTAACCACAAAAACAAAAGAGGAGATAATCAATAACCAACGAAACCAAACTAAACGGCGCAGAGAAACAGGAACTAAGAGAAACAAAACAGAATATAAAGTCCATGAAATAAATAAAGGTATAAAAATTACAAATAAGTAATTTCTTTAGAATAAGTATAATTTCTCATATTTCAGTTGATTTTAGGATGAAATACGATTTGTCATTTGAGAGATTCCTAATAGTGTTAACTTTCAGATTTCAGAAATTCTCTCTGGAACAAAAACTGTGGAAAGTGTGGAAAACTAGCAACTCCTTGACAGCTAAATGTCATCTTCCTAACTCTCGAAACACTGTGAGACACTATAATTGCACTCTAAGGCCTCAGTCCTGTGGGAGAAAGCTGGATTAATTCATTAAAGGATGTTGATTCTCCAACGAAAATCCTCTTTGGCCTTTGACTAGTGTTAAATGGCTTCTAACCGCCAGAATAAGTCGAGACTTCATGCATGATAGTTTTATGTCAAGTCAAGGATTAGATCCAGAAGCTGTGAAACACCAAAGATCTTTGTATAAAGGGTAACACTTTATTTTAGGGTCTTTTAACTAGTTGCTTATTAGCATGCATATTACTAGAATATTGGCTATTTATTAGTACTTATTAAGCACATATTAATGCCTTATTTTGCATGACCTTATTCTACATCCCTTAATCCTACCCAATACCTAAACTTAACAACTACCTTACTTACTATTCATAAGCAGTAAATTAGGAGCTTATTGACGGAAAAGTCGTAGTTAATAGTTTATAAGTGTTCCCTATACTAAAGTGTTACCGTATAAAATTAACATGCACTATCTCACCAATCATGTCTGGTCCCTTGGCTGTGATTCGGAGGCCTCTGCTACCCATCGGCACTTCCATCACCGTCTTCATGGCTGCAGAAGAAGAATCACAAACCACAGAGCCTTTAAAACACATCATTGAGTGACTGCATCCTAGCATGAGATGTGTATCTTTCTGATAAGATGATTTTAGCTGCAGTTTAAAAAAATAAAACAGAACATCTCATTTGCACTTTTAAAAAACAAAAATTAGATTAAAAATGCAAAACAACTGCATTATTTCCTAGACGACACTCACTAATTTCAACATGCAAAGCCATACAAAGTCGTGAATTTAACTTATGCACAAAATGGGAATATTGCATAAAATGTTTGCGAATAAAGCACAATTTCCATCCGATGTGTTCAGGAGAACAAAATAGTCACTTCCTGGGATATTGGTGCAAAATATCTGTAATAAAAACGGAAGTTGCTGCAAACTTGCGGCTCAATAAACGCTGTCATGTTATCTTGCATTCGGAAGCGGATGCCTGGTGTTTAGGAACGCAATCGAGTGAGTCGGTTCTGCGAGGAAAATATACCAAACCATTTTGATGACAGACTTTGGCTCAGGCAATTTCAGAATTGAATTGAGATGGTGGCAATTGAGATGGTGTGTGATTGGTTATCCAGAGGATGTGACTGGTTATCCAATCACATCCTCTGTTGAGGCAAAGTCATGCGAGTTTATCCGATAAAAAATTATCCACCTCAGTTGAGTTCATTTTTAGAATTTATGCGCATCTTGGCATTTTTTTATGAGATAACACAAAATCCTAGTGTTGAATGACATGCAGTATGCAGTAAGTGCAGTGCTTCTCTCCAAACACAGATCCGAAATACAGCATCCCTCACAGCTCATGTCAGTATCCATCGTGCACATAAATACAGTCATTACATTTGAGAGTAAATTAATTGCAAACACACAGACACTGCAACTCTGGCACGCTTAATGTGTTCAACCTCTCTCCATAAAAACATTTGTGGCTTCCCAGTGTACTGCTGAAAAAAGAAAACCCACCAATTTCCAGCTCAGTAAACAGAAAACCACAATAGAGAGCAGCCTGAGTGCTTTCAGTTATGGTTGGATAGAGAGCGTTCTGTAAAAGCAAGCGTAACGGGGGTAATGGAGAGAATGGGGTGGAATACAGGAAATCTGTCCAGTTACTCATCTCTACTACTTTTTTATTCTTTATTTAGATTTCTTATTCAAAGAGACTTATTACAGGGATAATCCCCTGGAGCAAAATGAAAATTCTGTCATTATTTGCCCCACACTTTTTTCCAAACCTGTGGTAGAACAAAAAGGAAGAATTTTTGAAGGACCTTCAGGGATATATTTTTTGGAACTGGTTTGGTGAATAGTGAAATAGTTTTCTTTTTTTTTCTGAATTTGCCCTGCAAGCGTCTTGCTTAAGGGGAAAAATGGTGAATCATGATCGTTCCTTATCAGGAAATCTTAAAATATGAACATGCATGATAAAAGATTATATATATATATATATATATATTTACAGTCAAACCAAAATTTATTTAGACACCTTGAACATTTCATTCATTAATACAGTTTATTCACTACAGTTTGAATACTTTTTTACTGGTAGTCCACTGTATGAATAATTTTTGGTTTGACTGTATATATATATCTAAATCCAAAGACTGAAATAAGCAAAAATTGTGATATTATATGGCAATATTATTATAATATTGACTTAAAAAATGATGACTGTCACTCAGTTGTGGCATGGTTTCCACCACGTTAAAAAATGTTTTTCGTTTTATCAATACTTAGTTCACTTGGTTACCAAAGAGCTTGATATAAAATATGAGACATTATAAAAATATGCAAATAGTTTTAAAATATTATATAGTTTTAAAATACATAAAATCCAGTTCCACAATGGACACAATAATATCTTAATTTCAATAAGGAATCTTCAATTAATACATGCTACTGTATGGCTAAATTCATAACATGCTATAAAATTATCCACAACAAGGCAAAGGAACCAGCCATTTTATTCCCAAAAATGTTTATTCATTCCTGTGATCAAAGCTGAATTTTCAGTGTCACATGATCCTTCAGAAATCATTCTGATTTGATGGCCAAGATTTTTTATTTTATTTTATTTATTTATTTATTGCTGCTCAATATATTTGTGGAAAGCGGGATATATTTTTTTCAGATTTGTTTTTTTTTGTTTGTTTTTTTTTCAAATAATGATTGTAAGGAAATCTTAAAATATGAACTTGCATGATAAAAAATATGAATCATTACCTATAAATACAAATTCTTAACATGCTAGCTATATGAAATTAGCCAAAACAAGGTAAAGGATTCAGCTATTTCATTCTAAAAATGTAAAAAAAAAAAAATTTAAAAAAAGGCATTTCCATCACTGTCATTTGCACCACAGAAAGCTTTTAAAAAACTACACCTCATTTGAGATGTGGAGTGAATGTTCATGATTTTCCCAAGAAAATTACAAAAATGGCAATTCTTCTGATGTGCATGTCTTATAGCCCTTGGAAATTTTTAATGGACAAATAAATGAACTAGTGAGAAAAAGTCCAAAGGGCCAAACGTGCCCTGGTTTCAACAGCAAACACCCTTTCAAAGTAGCTTCCTTAATAACTTCTTTAACAGTTTTAACTGAGACACTTTGGGGTCAAATATAAAGCAAGTGGCTTGTGCAGACGCAAAGTGCTAATGGAGTTTATTACATTAGCAGGAATTAATGTAGAAAAAGAGGTGTTTTTCCCTTCGCTCTGCAATGCTTACCGCATCCAGCAATTATAGGGCTTGGAAATGCGCCAACATCATGGGAGCCCCAAAATATTTACTTTTGGAAACATATATAGAAAGTACTGGAATTTATTGCTATAATGAAAAAAAAATAAAAATCAGACACCAGTCAGTTTGTAAACAGGGCAAAAAATGGCCAAACAATGCTGCGTTTCAAAATGACCAATAAAAAAACCCAAGACGTAATTACTCTCGCTTTAAAAATAACCCAACCATGCAAGTGTGACTTCAAATTTGTTTATAACGATGGAGAAAAAAGTAATCTAATGTAGCTAACTGCTCCACAAAGATGCATCGGACCCGCAAGTAAAATTAAAATCACACATACGTTCCCACAATGCATCTGTGTTTCTCTCGCTCTCCTTTCAAGAATGCAGAAACGAGTCACTGCCGAGTAAAAGGAATGAATTATAAGAGCCAGAGGCTCATTAGCAGCTTTATTGCATTTTAATATTAACAGATCCATGTGACGCTCTGGAATCCTGACCGTCATCCAGCCCAGATTAAAGTCCTTTGGGGAATGACCTATCCGATCACCGGACTTCCATCTGGAGACCTCATGATGGCTCTATACGACTTACGAGAAGCCTACGTGTCAGTGCCACGCATGTGAATTATTAGAGAGACGGCTTTTATTAAAGAATGCATAACTTGTTTGGATCGAGTTACCTCGTTCTTGGTTTAACAGGCTTTGAAAATGAATAGCATGATTGTGTGAAAGCGTCTTGGTTAGGAGAAAAGTTCCAGTCACTCAGGCTCTGTTCCAAAACCTAGTAAGCTGCCTTGCTTTCTATTGCCTACAAAGTCAGGCACCATCACCAAGGCAGCATCAACCTAAATAAATGCTATTTGGAATGATCCATGACTCACATTTGGAGATGCACCAATGTATCAGCCGATGATATTTATAAACCAATTTTTTTTTTTCAGTTTAAAGCCATCAACATATCGGCTACAGCATGAAAAAGGCAGATACTGATGGTTTTAATTGACTGCATGAAGGCACTAAGTTGTATAATGTCTGTTGCATACTCCAATGTTTTTCTATGTTTAAAAAATTAAATACTTGCCAAAATAAAATGAAACTTAAACAAAATATAGCAAGGCAACTGACAGAACTGTCACTGTCCAGGGATGTGTTTCCCGTACAACGACATAACTCGCTGCTTCACTACCACTGTACGATGCATTGTTGAACAAATCAACTAGCTAGTCACAAAATCGTATTGTCCCAAACCTGACGTTCAGCCACGCTGGTGACTGATGTCTCGCAGGTGATGGAGTAATAACTTCTTTAAATGAATCCGTTTGAGATCGAATTGATGCTAGATTTTTTGCTATAAATTACAGACATGGCATCTGAGGACTAATTCTCGTTTTTATCAGTTATTTTGCTTTATTTTCAGATTCAATCATATGCTCGTTCTTACGGGGGGTTCTTAAAGGGTTAGTTCACCCAAAAATGAAAATGCTGTCATTTATTACTCATGCTCATGCCGTTCCACACCCGTAAGACCTTCATTCATCTTCGGAACACAAATTAAGATATTTTGGTTGAAATCCAATGGCTCAGTGAGGCCTGCATAGCCAGCAATGACATTTCCTCTCTCAAGATCTATTAATGTGCTAAAAACATTTTTAAATCAGTTCATGCGAGTACAGTGGTTCAATATAAATATTATAAAGTGACGAGAATATTTTTGGAGCGCCAAAAAAAACGAAATGGCGACTTATTTAGTGATGGCCGATTTCAAAACACTGCTTCATGATGCTTCGGAGCATAATGAATCAGTGTGTCGAATCATGATTCGGATCACACGTCAAACCGCCAAACTGCTGAAATCACGTGACTTTGGCGCTCCGAACCGCTGATTCGACACGCAGATTCATAACACTCCAAAGCTTCATGAAGCAGTGTTTTGAAATCGGCCATCACTAAATAAGTCGTTATTTTGGTTTTTTTGGCGCTCCAAAAATATTCTCGTCGCTTTATAATGTTAATATTGAACCACTGTACTCACATGAACTGATTTAAATATGTTTTTAGTACATTAATGGATCTTGAGAGAGGAAATGTCATTGCTGGCTATGCAGGCCTCACTGAGCCATTGGATTTCAACAAAAATATCTTAATTTGTGTTCCGAAGATCAACGAAGGTCTTACGGGTGTAAAACGGCACGAGCGTGAGTAATAAAGGACAGAATTTAAATTTTTGGGTGAACTAACCCTTTAACATTCATCACGTGTGTCCTTAGTTGTTGTGTTCCTGCCACTGATCAGTCACCATGGACACTACACTAATCATCACAGATGTTCGTATTCAAGTAATCAGTTGTTTACTTTGTCGGTTGTTGTTTGTGTCCAGTGCACAGTCGCATGAATCTTCTATGGAACTAAGCATTACAGGCCAGTGCTTCATCACAAACATTCATACTTTGCATGTGTTTTTAAGCCTTATCAATTTAAATTTTCAAGTGCAATATAACACGAAAGAGAACTCAATTTGGTTCTCGATATGTGAGAAGTTTTGCGTGCACATCCTTTCTGTGTCCAGAAAGGTGTGGCTCTCCGACAGTGCGAGTACTGAATTGAGTTCTCTTTTGCTTCTTCTTGCGCTTGAATGGACAAATTCACACAACATTACATCAAAATGCCCATCTTGGTGAGTATCCTAGTAAACATAGTCGGTTATGGCTTAAGTGAACGTGAACAGTTGAGAATTAAACGCACGTGTTTATTAGTATTAGTAAATTAGAACTATTTTATATTTAAAAATCTGTAAATTTTTATGTAAAAAGTTACGGATTTGAAGAGTTAGTAATAAAATGAAAAACAAAGTAACACATTACATAGAAAAAGTGTCAGGTCTGTAATTTTGTATTTACACTCCAAGATTTAATGCACAGATCATTTGACATACAGTATCAAGTTTGTTTTGTTTCTTTCTGGTTATTACTGTCAATGGGATTCAATCGTGCATTTAAATATGGTTGTCAATCCAAAAATGATTGCAATGTGTAGATAGCTGCATGACAAATATAAAATAATAATAATAATAATAATAATTAGGGATGCACCGATACCAAGCTCATGTACTTGTACTTGTACTCGTAAAAATACCCCCGATACCATCGCACACGCGCGCTCTCTCTTTCTTGCGCGCGATCCCAGTTCTCTTCTCCTCACGCCTGAATGGTCATGCACACATAGTTGTCAAAATGTCCATCGTGTGGATTATCTTACGTAAGTACAGTCAGTTATGGCTTAAGTCGACGTAAACATTTGGGTGAAAACAGGATATGTGTCAGTATCCGTAGCCTATATTTGTCATTAATGTTAATAAAACAACAAAATATGTTATATAAATGTATACATGGTAAATAAACCTACTGTATCTGAAAAACAAGTTTATTTAATTTGTATCTCTATAGTATTTGTTGTATTGTTTGTAATTTGTTTGTAAATTTCTTTTTATATAATAACAATTATATATAGGTAATTATGCCCTTTGAAGGTTATTGGACACTGTGAAATTTTTGTTCTAAGTTTGTGACAAGCACATAAAAATTATAACTTTTTTCATTAGAGTAATAATAAAGAAGCTGTCCTACATTCAAAAAAGTGTNTTGGAAAATCACCCAAAAAAAAAAAAAAATGAGAGAGAGAGAGAAATTAATAAATGTATAGTTATCGGTATCGGCGAGTACTGGAAAAAAAGTATCGATACTCGTACTCGGTCCTTAAAAAATGGTATCCCTATAATAATAATACATTTTGTTTATAGTGCGCCTTTCTCAAACTCAAAGCGCTACATATTAAATACAGAAAGTGAGCAAAGATCGCTGCCATTATAACCACTGAAGCTGTCAATTATGAGGAACTCAAAGCTGAACTCTTGCAAAAACTCCCATTATAATCAATTAAGCCGTCTACACTGTGCAATGGATCTCTTATTGATATCATGTTTATACACTCTAAAAAAATGCTGGGTTAAAAACAACCCAAGTTGGGTTGAAAATGGGCAAACCCAGCAAATGGGTTAAATATTTGACCAACCTTCTGGGTAGTTTTATTTAACTCAACTATTGTTTTAAAAGGACTGTATTGCTTGCTTAAAATGAACCCAAAGTATGTTGAACATATGAAATGAACATTTATTAATAAGTTTATTAATAAGTTCATTTTGAGCGGTATTGAGTGGATTCTGACCAACTTAAACACATCTGATTGGCCATTGCGTTCACATGTTCAACAGATACACAGATTAGACTGTGGTCAAACGAAAGTACACAACAACTGAAAGTCTGTTTTGACTGGACAAATTGGGACATTTTTCAGGAAGGTTCACTTGATGAAAGAACTACAGTGTTAAATGACTATATCAATTTCTGTGTAGAGTTGGTCATACCTACAAAGGAGATTAAAGTTTATCCAAATAACAAGCCATATGTGACTAAAGATATTAAAGATATTATAAATCTGAGGAAAGTAGCATTTAGGAATAAAGATATTAGGGTACTTAAACAAACAGAAAGAGAGTTAAGAATTAAATTAAAGGAAACAAAAGAAGTTCACAAGAGGCGTATAGAGGAAGCCTTTAAGTCTAATAATACAAAAAAGGTCTGGGACATCATGAAAACAATGACTGGATTGGTATCTCCAAATAAATCGATTGGAATTGATAATGAATTTTGTTTTGGGAATGAATTAAACACCTTTTTTACAAGATTTGAGGTCTTATGGAAGACCTCATATATAAAACCATTACCTAAAGTTCCATGTCCAAGAGAATACAAAGATTTTAGACCAATAGCCCTTACTTCAGTAATTTTGAAATGTCTTGAAAGATTGATACTTCCGCACTTAGTTCAGATGGTAAAAGTTAAACTCGATCCTTGGCAGTTTGCCCATAAGAAAGGTTGTAGTACTGAAGATGCAGTTGCTGCTCTGGTGCATATCGTCTCTAAACATTTAGATAAATCCGATACAACTGTAAGAACCCTGTTTTTAGATTTCTCGTCTGCATTCAATACCATAAAGGTTGACATATTGGTGTCAAAACTTGTACAGTTGGGTGTAAATCCCCATCTGATTCATTGGTATATATCATTCCTCACTAATAGAGTTCAGAGAGTTAAAGTGAATAAAACGTTGTTATCTGCTATCATAACAAATGTCGGAGTACCCCAAGGTTGCGTCAGCTCTGCCATACTTTTCACCTTGTATACAGATGACTGTCGAACTGACAAGTTAAATCAGTATATTTTAAAGTATTCTGATGACACTGTGTTAATATCTGCGTTGAATGATTTGGACAGTGTTGAGTTTCATCTACAGGGTGTGACTAGTTTGCTTGAGTGGTGTGAGAACAATGATCTTGTCATTAACACAAGTAAAACAGAAGAGATTATATTTGGGCTTACATCGGATACTCATACAATGCCTGTTTTTATTCATAAAAGTAAAATCCGGCAAGTTAAAACTTACAAGTATTTAGGTGTATTGATAGATGATATGTTAACATGGAAAGATCACATTGATGCTTTCTGTAAAAGAACAAAGCAGAGAATCTAATTTCCACGCCGTCTTAGGTCTTTTGGCGTAAGCAAACAGATTCTTCTTTTGTTCTTTATGTCTGTAATAATGAGTGTACTGCAATATTGCAACTCTATTTGGTATAAAAGTCTGTCTGTTAAGTTAAAAACACAGTTGCTTAGTCAATTAAAAATTTGCTCAAGGATTGTTGGCCAGCCTCTTGAGAAGTTATATGATACAATTTATTATAATAATTTGTTAAGACTGGCTAATAATATAATTTCTGATCCTAATCATGTCCTGCATAATGAGTTTGAATTATTACCATCAAATCGGAGGTACAGAATCCCAAGATTAAAAAAACTGAGACACTCGTTTGTGCATCAGGCAATCCTTCAGCTAAATAAGACACTCTATCATAAATCAAGAGTATTGTAAATGTGCTGTGTTGTGTAGTGGGATGTAGTAAGGGTTGGTGTTTTTTTTGTGTTTTTTTTGAGTGTGTGGATTAAAGGTGCTAAATAGGATGTTTTGTTTTATACATTTTTGCAATATTACTTGAAACTGTCTTTACTAACTGATAAAAGACTATTTATTAGGTGCACTGAAAGGAATAATATCAATATACATCATCTGTGCACGAGGTAGGGCCTTAAAAACATCAGCCAATCGTTTACGCGATCATCGCATAAACGATTGGCCCTCTGGCTTGTCAATCACTGCCATGACGTTCCTTGTGAGAGACGCACGACTGCACGCTCCAGTAACTTTCCACACTCCACAGGCGCCGCATGCAATGTTTTTGTCAGGAGACAGGAGTAACAACTGCAGATTATGAGTTCCCTGCGGTGAGTCCGACATAAT
>RJVU01071319.1:1268554-1336381 GCA_003731715.1 Anabarilius grahami
AGATCTTCAACAGGTCACTGGAGCTGTGCGAAGTCCCCTCATGCTTCAAACGCTCCACCATCATCCCCGTCCCAAAGAAACCCAAAATTACTGGTCTTAATGACTACAGACCTGTGGCTCTAACGTCTGTGGCCATGAAATCATTTGAAAGACTGGTTTTGGCTTATCTGAAGGACATCACTGGACCCTTACTGGACCCCCTGCAGTTTGCTTACCGAGCAAACAGGTCTGTGGATGATGCAGTCAATATGGGACTGCATTATGTTCTCCAGCATCTGGACAGACCAGGGACTTATGTGAGGATCCTGTTTGTGGACTTCAGCTCTGCTTTTAACACCATCATCCCATCACTCCTCCAGCCCAAAATAACTCAGCTCTCCGTGCCCACCTCTGTCTGTCAGTGGATCACCAGCTTCCTGACAGACAGGCACCATAAGCACTGGCGCCCCTCAGGGCTGTGTTCTCTCCCCACTGCTCTTCTCCCTGTATACCAACGACTGCACCTCTAAAGACCCCTCTGTTAAGCTCCTGAAGTTGCCACACCACACTGATCGGCCTCATCCAGGACGGAGACGAGTCTGCTTACAGACTGGAGGTTGAACAGCTGGCTGTCTGGTGCAGTCTTAACAACCTGGAGCTCAACACACTCAAGACAGTGGAGATGGACTTCAGGAGAAACCCCCCTGCTCTCCCCCCACTCAGCATCATGAACAGCACTGTGACTGCAGTGGAGTCATTCAGGTTCCTGGGCACCACCATCTCTCAGGACCTGAAGTGGGACAACCACATTGAGTCCATTGTGAAAAAGGCCCAGCAAAGGTTGTACTTCCTTCGCCAGCTGAGAGAGTTCAACCTGCCACAGGAGCTGCTGAAACAGTTCTACTCTGCCATCATTGAATCCATCCTCTGCACTTCTATATCTGTCTGATTCAGCTCAGCTACCAAATCTGACCTCAGAAGACTACAGAGGGTAGTCCGGTCTGCTGAGCGAATCATTGGAACAACCCTCCCCACTCTCCAAGAACTGTACTTATCCAGAGTGAGAAAAAGGGCAAAGAAAATCACTCTGGACCCCTCACATCCAGCACACTCCCTCTTTGAACTGTTGCCATCTGGTCGACGCTACAGAGCCCTGAGCACCAGAACGACCAGACACAGGAACAGTTTCTTCCCTCAGGCAATCCATCTCATGAACACTTGACAAACACGGAACACACAACACTATAATACATTATTTACTTAAAACACTTATTTATATTTCTAATTTGCACACATCATAACTGTACATACAAATTGTCTATATTATATATTGTTTTTTGCACTTTGTCTATCTTGTATATTTTTATATTATTCTTCTATTCTTTTTATTATCTGTGTCTTGTCTTGTCGCTGTCACTCTGTGGAGCTTCTGTCACTAAAACAAATTCCTAGTATGTGTAAACATACCTGGCAATAAAGCTCTTTCTGATTTGATTCTGATTCTGATTTATTCTATTCTAATTCTATTCTATTTATTTGTGCTATCATTTGCAATTTGTTTATTTGTTCTTACTTTATTACTGACTGTTCACTTGTCTTTTTTTTTTTTTGTAAGTGTAGTTCAATGATTCACATAAAGCCTCCCTGTGCTGTGTGTAAGCTATTTCAACAAAATTATCCAAATTATCAAAAAATTATTAGATAATAACAAATTAACTGTATGTCAGTATATTTGTCAGTTTTCCCTCATGTTATCGAAAATGGTATTGAATATTGATATTTTTCAAGGAAAATTCCAGTATCGTGACAACACTATCATCAACTAATAAAGATGGAGAATGGGATCACCAGTGATGGGAATAACGGTGTTAAAAATAAACGGCATTACTAACGGCGTTACTTTTTTCGGTAACGAGTAATCAAACAAATTACCTTTTCCCCCGTTACAACGCCGTTACCGTTACTGATAAAAAAAAATGCCACGTTACTATAATTGAGCTCACTGAAGCGGTTTTCATCCGAGTAGGCTCCCTCTCAGCCATAGGACCTGCAAAGTTTTTTTCTCTGGTGTGTGAGTTGGACTAGTAGTTGTTCATTTAAGCCATTAGTTGACTAATGACATTTACATTAATTTGATTTCTTAAATACTGGAGAGAATAAACCATAATAATGAGCGTTTACATAATATAGGCTATATAGCACTCAAGCGCATGCATAAAGCTTGCTATAAAGAACCGGCAAAAGTAATGATTATGAATGTGACAAAAACAGCAAGGAGACATTTTAATTGTTTATTAATAAACTAGTGTTTTCTGAATCCGTGTCGGCTGCAAAGATGAAGTTTACATTGCTGACATCATCTCCATGGACGCGCTTAGAGAGAAAATTTCATTCATTCGGATTACATAATCAGAGAGTAACCTATTTCTTTTAGTTTTGAATTATTTTGTTTAACAGTAGACATTTCAAGCTTTCTATAGATATATTTCTCCTGTCTGTGAGGCAAGCAGCCGCTGAGTTTCGCATCATTTAGCCTATAAGACGCGCTCCAGTTCACGCGCAAGTGATCGCGCCAGCGCCATGATTATATTGTCATGATTATATTTTCTGCTATATTTGCTTGTTATTTATTAAATCCAGGCAATTGATAAAAGAAACACTACTTAAAATTAAGATACACTTTTTACAAAATGAAATTCACTTTAAAGAAAGGCTTTCTACAAAACAAAACTTAATGAAGTGGTCAAAATCATGTCTGACCCACTCCATGTCTCCCGATATATTGCGCATCTTATGATGTATCCTATCTTACTCATGTTGTTCACTTTCATAATCAAATAGATGAATTTAAAACATAACATTAAACAAATAATAATTTATTTTTAGACATATTTAATATTAGGGGCATCCAAGTTAATTGACATATTTTATTTTATTTTTATTTTTTTTTTATTTTTTTACGCAATAGTTACTTTCCCTGGTAATTAGTTACTTTTATAATGATGCAACTCAGTTACTATTTGTGAGAAGTAACTAGTAACTATAACTAATTACTTTTTTATAGTAACGTGCCCAACACTGGGGATCACTGTCAAAGCATATTGAAGGCAAGCCTGCAGAGGTGACAAGAGGATGTTTTTTTTAATGGATGTCAACATAGGAGAGGCTTCACTACGCTGAATAAACCACTTTTTTGAGGAAATAGCTTATCATTCAATGAGTCGACAGTCCATCTGTAATCTTCAACATGTTTGCTCTTAAACATTCCATTTGGAGTTTACACATACTGTTTTATAAGAGAAGTCATGGACAATTGCGCGACCACCCTCCAGTGTTTTTCCTCATATCTAAAAGAAAGGAAATTCTCTGTAAATTTTGGCAACTTCTCTTCTACATCGGCTCAGCTACATGTTGTGTATGTGGTGTACCTCAAGGGTCAATTTTAGGACCCTTATTATTTTCATTGTACATGCTTCCCCTAAGCCTTATTTATTAATTTTTTTTTAGAAATACAGCATATCTTATCACTGTTATGCCGACGATTCCCAATTTTATTTCCCAGCGAGTGTAGACAAAAATTGCTTATCACTTGACTTGGCAGGAATGATTCAGTTTACGGCACTTCTCATCTTTCTATGGTATCTGCAAACAGTGATTGACTGTCGCACAACTCTGAACGAGATCCAATGACGTCAAGGCTGTAATGTAATTTTTTATCAAGGCATGAGTGATCCAAGTTAGCCATTGAGCTTTTCATCAACTATAGCAAAGTAAACTTTAAAAACAAAGTTATTCAAGCTCTAGGTGCATTATTTGTGAAATGAATGCTAAATTAGTGCAAAGTCAATATGTATGCAAGCTTTCAACAGAAGTAATTACTGTTTGTTAGTTTCCAAGAAACTTCTTCTTGGAAATCCTGCGTTCTTAACTTCCTAAACTGGAGCCATGGTCAAATGGAAACTCAACCCCTGTCTTTCTGTTGATTCGGCCTCTTTCTCTCTTTTGCTCACACAAGGACACAGAACTGAGATTAATCTGGCAGAATCGTGACCTAAATATACCCCAAATCCCCACATATGTAACACTGAAAAAGAGAGATGGTTTTCCTATGTTTATGGTCATTATTTCATTATCTTTTCATTTCAGCTGCAAGTTTTTTATATATTTTTTAGGAAATGTGAGCTGAGCAGTTAGAAACATCCAGAATGGAAAACCTGTTGGCGTCAGTACCATCAAACAATAACATTAAGCTTTTGGACACGCAATAAAAAAAGACTGATACTATGGCAGAAGCAGATGGTTTGGTAACTCTAGTGGATGGAGATCGGATCCAAATACATTCAGGAAAAGAAATGGATAAAACTGTAAAGCTTATTCTCATTGTCCTAATATTACTGTAATGCATGTCAGAACAGGGCTGAAAAGGTCAAGAATTCTCCCTCGTAAATACTAAGTGACTCTGGCTTCAAAAGAACGTTTTTCACCTCATCAACAAGCCTAGACCGTACTTTAAAGGACAGAGGTCTTAACTTAAGCGCTGTAAATGCTCACTTAAGTAGGCTTATATATAAATAACATTTTCAGATTTAAATTTCGAACAGAACTTTTGGTTTTCTGGGAGTTTTGCCAACTCATACAGCGTTCAAGTGCACCTGGTAAGCTCCTACTTCCGCTGGACAGCCGTTTTTATGACATCTCACAAATCTAAGCCAGAAACAAGTACAAAAACAGCCAAAACTGAGCAAATAAACAACGGATGATCTGACAAAAGTTCTTCTTTCTCTTGTACCAGTGGATAAGTATCACTAAATATACATGCAATACTTTTAAACAACCTGTTACGTGCTGCATGTGTTTTTGGATGTTTTTTTTGTTTTTTTGTCTCTGCCTTCTGTTCTCTGGTTTGTGCTGTCTTGCTCTCAGGTCTCCGCTGATTGGGGTAAACGACTGTCACTCTTCATCAAGGTGTCGTCTCTGCAGCCAATCAAGTGCCGGCCCTGGTGGTTAAAAGTCTCCCGGAGTGTCCTGATTAGCAGCGCAGTGTGTGTGTGTGTCAGGTGTTTAAGTTAGAGCCTGTCATACTTTGTATCTCTTTTGTTATTTGGCGTGTGAATCCAACACTTGATTTTGTACTATGTTGAGATGTTGAGAGTTAAGAGTAACTTATTACCTTTTGGGGAAACAGAGAACAGGTAAGCAGGTTGCGCGATATACATACTGCCCGCAGTTATCAAGTGTCATACACATCAGGTAAGAGGTGAGCGCCTTCCTTGTATTTTTGTTCTTATTTAGGGTAGGTTTAGTTATGGCGTCGGATGCGCCGAAGATTTTCACATTTTTCTTTGGTTAGCAAGTTGAGGGTTTTGGGAAACTTAGTTTATGAACTATTTTGTCTTATTCTTTTCTTTAATTTGGCGCCACCCTAGTTCCTTTTCCCCATTAGTTTATTGTATCTTTCTTTCTTTATATTTCCTTCAAAATGCATTGTATTATAGCGCACACATACACTGTCTAGTGGCTTCGGCTTTTTGTATCAATAAATTAATTGGCCATATCTGCTTTTGTGTCTGGTCTTTTCTGCTGCCCGCTCCATTACAGCAATATCAATATCTAAATGTTACGTTCTAACCCTAGACCTTTAAAAGTTCGTAACACAACCTATGAGTTATAACTACATGGTATTTAACAAATATCATGAATTTGCATAAAACAAATCATGAAGGTTAAGTCATTTTGCTTATAGTACACACAAAAATTTAAATTCTGTCATAATTTAATCCCCCTCATGTCGATTCAAAAACATAAAATTTCGGTTAATCTTTGAAACACAAATTAAGATTTTTTTAACAAAACCTGAGCGGTTTCTGTGCAACCATTTTGAGGCCATGTAACCAAAACTTAGAACATCAAAAAGGTCATAAAGGTGATGTAAAATATATCCATATGAATCGAGTCATTTAATTCAAGTCTTGTGAAGGGATACGATCGCTTTAAATGTTATCCATATAAAATGAATGAATCCATATGGATTCATTTTACAAAGCCTGTATGACCTTTTTGGATCTTCTAAGTTTTGGTTACCTGGACTTTCAATAGAGAGACAGAAACCTCTCAAGTTTCATTAAAAAAATCTTCATTTGTGTTTCGAAGACCAACCAAAGTCTGATGTGTCTGGAACGACATGAGGGTGAGTAAATGATGACAGAATTTTTATTTTTGCGTGAACTATCGCTTTAAATAAACAACTGCGCATAGAAAAAACTAAAGCTCACTATAGTGCCCACTGTGGCAACTCTTATAATATAATGCACTGATATTTCAAACTCGAAGGGTGCATCACTGGCAGATACGTGGCTTAAGTTCATTCAGTAATGGTTACCTGACAGATCCCACTGATACACATATCCAGAGAGTCCGCTTTACACCGAGTGCCGTCCAACACTTTGGGTGCCAGTTCCACCACCAGGCTTTTCCCCCGGGCCTGACATCGGAGGGCACAGGGTGAAATAGGGTCGTACGTCACAGGTATCCACTCGTAGGTTTGTCCCTGGTACTTGATGTCATTGTGGGCGGAGCATTGTTGAGCTCTAAAGTCACCTGACTCTGGAGGACAGTCCTGATTGAAAGAAAGCAAATTTGGCAGCTATCAGATATTTTTCACATTTTTGACTACAATATAATAACACTGACATTTAAAAGACCCAAAAGCATCAGCTGACCTGACAATGACACTGGAAATATTATTTTCTATGTGGTAAGATTAACTCGTGACCGCATGCGAAACATCATAAAGCATATGCAGATGACCGGGTGCACTAACGAATGGTGACAGTGTAATTGAACTGTGGCAAACCTCCATGTTTTGAAACACAATATTTCCTATGTCATCTCCTGTGCACCGAATAAAAACCACAGCTCTTCCTCTAGAGCTTGGGACTCTGAATTCATTTAATCATTCGATCGGCTCAGAAACCCCCATGTGCAAAGACCATCAGTGATGCCCGTGACCGAAGCGTCTCCATCGGATAGAGCGATTACAAATGACAAGTCTTCAACGTCAGGATCAGTAATGGATATAAAAAGAACAATTCAACGATGAACCTCATCAATGGCAATTATAAAGCCTGACAGGGAACACCAAGCATCAGTTCTCACTGTTTTGACGGAAATGGGATAAATGTTTTGCTGGGAATCTTTCCCAGATGGCTCTGATTGGAATTGTGGGTGAAGGAGGAATGTGATTGCAGATGAAACCACTTCAATGGTAGAAAAACACTGGCTTTTGATTAAAATGGTCCTTGAGACGCATGGCCATCTAACAGCTCTCAGAGCAGTTGGGGACTATTGACTGAATCATAAAGCAAAGTTCTGGTTCTGATCCCACTTAACAATTCTGGTTGCGTAACAATTCCATTACTGTTTATTTTCACTTTTTTCGAGGCGTTTGACTAAGGAGTTTAAGATTGATTTCTGAGTCTAATAAATAATTTGAAAATGTACTTCACTTGCATAAGAAAAAGAATGTAAACATTCAAGATCTGTTAAAGGGTTAGTTCACCCAAAAATTCTGTCATTAATTACTCACCCTCATGTTGTCCCAAACCCGTAAGACCTTCGTTCATCTTCACAACACAAATTAAGATATTTTTGATGAAATCCGAGAGCTTTCTGAACTACACATAGGCAGCCACGTCATTGCACCTTTCAAGGCCCAGAAAGGTAGTAAAGACATCGTTAAAATAGTTCATGTGACTACAGTGGTTCAACCTTTATGTTATGAAGCGATGAGAATACTTTTTGTGTACAAAAACAACGACTTTATTCAACAATTTCTTCTTTTCCATGTCAGTCTCCTACGCAGCTGACGCAGTAAATGCAGTGCAGCGCTTTCGTGTTCTACGTCAGAACGCCGGCTCAGTATTGGCCGACGCTGTACACGTGAGCACCACGATGCATTCATAACATTAAGGTTGAACCACTGCAGTCACATGGTCTATTTTAACAATGTCTTTACTCCCTTTCTGAGCCTTGAAATTGGTTATGACATTGCTGTGTAAAGGGAGGTCAATAACCTCTCGGACTTAAAGGATTAGTTCACTTTTAAATACACTTTTCCTGATAAATTTACTCACCACCATGTCATCCAAGATGTTCATGTCTTTCTTTCGTCAGTCGAAAAGAAATGAAGGTTTTTGAGGAAAACATTCCAGGATTTTGCTCCTTATAGTGCATTTCAATGGCTACCAACAGGTTGAAGGTCAAAATTACAGTTTCAGTGCAGCTTCAAGGGCTTTAAACAATACCAGATGAGAAATAAGGGTCTTATCTAGCGAATCGATCGGTCATTTTCGAAAAAAATACAAGCGTTTATAAACAAAAGATCGCCTTGAACGTACTTTCCGCTTCCGCATTCTTCATAACGCTTACGCTGAATGTCCTACGCCTTCCCTATTCTACTTACGGAAAAAAACGAAACTGGCGCCGCGTTAGTTACGTAAGTAGAATAGGGAAGGCATAGGACATTCAGCGTAAGCGTTATGAAGAATGCGGAACCGGAAAGAACGTTCAAGGCGATATTTTGTTTATAAAGCATAAACGGTTGTATTTTTTTCGAAAATGACAGATCGTTTCGCTAGATAAGACCCTTATTACTCATCTGGTATCGTTTAAAGCTCTTGAAGCTGCACTGAAACTGCAGTTTGGACCTTCAATCTGTTGGTAGCCATTGAAATGCACTATAAGGAGAAAAATCCTGGAATGTTTTCCTCAAAAACCTTCATTTCTTTTCGACTGACGAAAGAAAGACATGAACATCTTGGATGACATGGTGGTGAGTAAATTTATCAGGAAAAGTGTATTTAAAAGTGAACTAATCCTTTAATCAAAAATATCTTCATTCGTGTTCCGAAGATGAACGAAGATCTTACAGGTTTGGAATGACATGAGGGTGAGTAAATGATGAGAGAAATTTCATTTTTGGGTGAACTAACCCTTTAATGGAGTCAAATATCTTGAAAATCGTTTCATTCCACTTTTTTTTTTTTTAAACTAAAGCCCTATTCGGATGGGACTAGTTTTACAGGGGGATGTTAGAGAAATTTGCGAAATTTAACAACAATTGAGTCATTTCAATATAAAAGTATTCGCTACTGACTGACACCCTCATAAAGAAAGTCTAATGGCGTAATAATGTAATTTCTGTTGCTGTTCACGATCAGGGACTATTTTTTTCCGGCGGAAGGAAGGCTTTTAGTGATTTTACTCCGCTTTGCTTTGTGCCTAACAATGCCCTTCAGCCGTGACTTATTCACTAGCCTCGAGTACCTTATTGCTTACTTGAAAAACTTTAAAATACACTGCAAAATTGGTTAAATCCCCCTTGAGTAAACTGGGATTAATCTGCAGACTTTTGTAGTGTTTTCTGTGCTAACTTTCAGGGAAAATCTGTGGAATTCCACTAAATGAATGGTGTTAAACTGTGTCAAATGGAGCTGCGAGTGCTACACTCTAACCAAAATTAGTTCAAATATCTAATAAACGAACAAGCAAGGGATGGGGTATCTGTATAATTTTATGAACGACAGACATTCAAATTCTATATAAATCTGTGGCACTTCTACAGATAGAGATTCTGGGTGGGCCTCATAACATATTATACTGACTTACTGTGTTGCTGCACGTTCTGTAGCGGATGTTTCTGCCTTCACAGTTCCTGTCAAACAAACACAAAAAAACAAAATCAGATATGTTACATAGTTATTGTTCTTCTTTGTGGTACAGCTGCTCCATCTTTTGTATCAAGGGGAAAGGAAACACCCTACTGTTTGTCCCTACAGAAATCATTTTTAGACCTGTTCCTGATCATTTTTTCCCACTCGTTTGTGAGGTTCTTTGTCGGCTTCTAGAGAACATAAAATGAATGCATGCTACAGCATATAAAAAAATAAATTCCTTCAACAAAACATTATTTTCTATTGCCAAATATTTTGCACTTAGATTGCCAGTCAGGTAATAACAACACTACTGTCAAGCCAGTAGACATGCATGAAAATAAAAAAACTAATAATAAAAAAAGGAACTTGTGATTATCTCTGATGGCATTAAAACATTTAAATGCAGCTACAGCTGTATGAAATATGCAGCAATGTGTTTTGAAAAAAGGATGTTTAGAGACAGAAATACAAAGAAAACCAGACAAAAGGACAACAGGATATTGGCTTTTTAAATGTCATATTACCTCAGCCTAACAATCATATTTTAGCTTATTAATTTCGTTCAGAAGAGCAGCAATCTCCCTAAACAGAAAAGGTTCACATCACAAGACTTCTGAGGGGTGGAAGGAAGATGCAACCAGACTGTTATTAAGATCAGAATCTTTCTCTGCAATCATCCTGCCCTTGAGCGAAACCATTTAGAATGAAATACTAGCACTGCATCCTGCATCCTGCATCCTATTTTTTTTTTTTAAGTATTAAGTCAAAAATAGAACAGGGCATCAGTACTGTCAGGTATTTGTTTTGTTGTGTCGTGCCGTGCCGTGCCACATCCAGTGTAGACAGCATCACTGATTATAATGGGTTCTGTTTGCTTTTGTCGTGTCACGTCGCTCGAGTCTGGTGTAGACACGGTATAAGGTAAAACAGCAAGAATTATGTATATATGTTATAAACAGTACTATGCTACATCGTTGGAATACACAATATATGAGTCACCATATCGGTATCGGCTAATATTTGTTCATATTTATTGCTATCGTTATCGGCCCAATAAGAAAATTTGGCCGACATATTAAAGCCAAAAAATAATGGATACATTTTCCTTCATCTGAGACACTTCAGATGTGCACTGTTCACCATGATGGTTCTGAATTGCTTGAAATATGATTGGAGTCACCCAAAAAGGAAAATACCGTTAAGTGCAACATGTGCAGTGCAAATATAGGCTACATAAAATTATGATATAATAAAACATCATTATAATTGTGTGCTTGGGACATGGCCTTTAATGGTGAGACTTTTGTTTTGTTTTTTCTCAAAAAAATATAACAATTTGGATTTAGATTTATCGGCCAATATATCGGTTATCGGCTTTCAAATATAAAGAATTATCGGTTATCAGTATTGGCCAAAATTTTCATATTGGTGCATCCCTAGTCCAGTTATCATCCACTAGCAAAATTAATTTTTGTGTAAATCATTTGTAAAGACGTTCTGACAAAAATGAGAGTTGAAAACTGTTCAAGTTTGGGTAAAAAAATCCCCCTCGCTAGGTAGTACTTTTTCAAAGTTCAGGAACTTTCGTGGGTGGGACTTGGGCGCTGAACATGCTGATTGGTTGAGTTCACGCAGCATTTTATTTCAACCATCGTTTTTTAAAGTCTGTTGCGGTAAGAGTTGTTTGCTATTCAAATCGACAATGGAGTTTAAAAAATACGACAGATGGACCGACGACGAGGTTCAGGCTTTATTAAGCTTATATATTTATCGGCCAATATATCGGTTATCGGCTTTCAAATATAAAGAAATATCGGTTATCAGTATTGGCCAAAATTTTCATATTGGTGCATCCCTAGTCCAGTTATCATCCACTAGCAAAATTTATTTTTGTGTAAATCGTTTGTAAAGGCGTTCTGACAAAAATGAGGGTTGAAAACTGTTCAACTTTGGGTAAAACGCAGAGCTCTCGTCACTGTCACTTTTTACTTTTTAGGGGCAGTCGTGGCCTAATGGATAGAGAGTCGGACTTGTAACCCAAAGGTCATGGGTTCGAGTCTCAGGTCCGGCAGGGATTGTCGGTGAGGGGAGTGAATGTCCAGCGCTCTCCCCACCTTCAATACCACGACTGAGGTGAGACCCTTGAGCAAGGCACCGTACCCCCAACTGCTCCCCGGGCGCCGCAGCAATGGCTGCCCACTGCTCCGGGTGTGTGTTCACGGTGTGTGTGTTCACTGCTGTGTGTGTGCACTTGGATGGGTTAAATGCAGAGCACAAATTCCGAGTATGGGTCACCATACTTGGCCACATGTCACTTCACTTTCACTTTCACTTTCACTTACTTAGTCCCGTGTAGCCAGACCTTCAGATTGACGGCAGACTCCATAGCAGCTTTTCTTGGCTAAGAACTGCCCTGACTGACATATAAAGCAACCAATTACAGTTTGTTTTGTTCCACATCATGTTTAGGGGAGTGAAAATGTAAAGTCGATGTCCATACAATAACAGACTGGTATGTGAAACTCTTAAGCCACATTTCCACCACAGGAACTTTCCCCAGGAACAAGGAATTTTGTGGTGGTACTCGGTGTGTTTTGACCGCAGGAACCAGGGTCTAAATGAAGTTCCAGGTAAAAAATTCACCCTCGCTAGGTAGTACTTTTTCAAAGTTCCGGAACTTTCGTGGGTGGGACTTGGGCGCTGAACATGCTGATTGGTTGAGTTCACGCAGCATTTTGATTGGTTGACTCCACACAGCATTTTATTTCAACCATCGTTTTTTAAAGTCTGTAGTAAGAGTTGTTTGCTATTCGAATCAACAATGGTGAGGTTCAGGCTTTATTAAGCTTATATGCGGAGGACGAAATCCAGCGGGAACTGTAAAATCACGTGCAGTCCTACGTCAATGGACTATCTTCACTGTACTTAAGACCGCTAGGGAAACACAGCTAGCAATAGGTCTGGGGGAAAAAAGTTCCTGGGACAAATTGTTCCGGGTAATTTTGGTGGAAACGTGGCTTTAGATGTATTTTAAAGAGCCTATGCCACAAACTTTACATACTTCACATACTTTTGAAAATCTAATCTTTAGTTGATCCTGGTAAGCGCTCATTGTCACAGTTGTAAACATGACATCTTTCCTTTTCCATGAGTGGGTTTGGCATCACAACATCTTTATTTCCAGGTGGACCGTTAAAGAACGCAACACACACGCCTCCCAGAAATCCCTGTAGAATTCAACCAATCAGATGACGACTTTGAAACTCCTGAAGTGTTTCCAATTTAGTGTGCCGTATTCATCAGACATTCAGCCAACTGTCCGTGGGCATGACGTATGAGGCTAAGACTACTTTTACCCAGCTGTCCAATGACAGTGGAGGAGGGGTGAGACAAATACTACACTGACCAATCATACTTATTGTACAACTACTGAACAACAATGAAGAAGTTAAAGGTGCCCTATAATTAAAAATTGAATTTACCTTGGCATAGTTGAATAACAAGAGTTCAGTACATGGAAATGACATACAGTGAGTCTCAAACACCATTGTTTCCTCCTTCTTATGTAAATCTCATTTGTTTAAAAGACCTCCGAAGAACAGGCGAATCTCAACATAACACCGACTGTTACGTAACAGTCGGGATCATTAATATGTACGCCCCCAATATTTGCATATGCCAGCTCATGTTCAAGGCATTACACAAGGCAGTATTAACGTCTGGAGCTGCACAGCCGAATCATTTATGCAGGTAAGCAAGCAAGGACAACAGCGAAAAATGGCAGATGGAGCAATAATAACTGACATGATCCATGATATCATGATATTTTTAGTGATATTTGTAAATTGTCTTTCTAAATGTTTCGTTAGCATGTTGCTAATGTACTGTTAAATGTGGTTAAAGTTACCATCGTTTCTTACTGTATTCACGGAGACAAGACTGTCGTTATTTTCATTTTTTAAACACTTGCAGTCTGTATAATTCATAAACACATCTTCATTCTTTATAAATCTCTCCAACAGTGTGTAATGTTAGCTTTAGCCACGGAGCACCATCAAACTCATTCAGAATCAAATGTAAACATCCAAATAAATACCATACTTACGCGATTAGACATGCTGCATGACGAACACTTTGTAAAGATCCATTTTGAGGGTTATATTAGCTGTGTGAACTTTGTTTATGCTGTTTAAGGCAAGCGCGACCTCCGGGGGCAGAGAGCACAAGAATTTAAAGGGGCAGCAGCCTAAATCGGCTCATATTTAATGATGCCCCAAAATAGGCAGTTAAAAAAATTTATTAAAAAAAATCTATGGGGTATGTTGAGCTGAAACTTCACAGACACATTCAGGGGACACCTTAGACTTATATTACATCTTTTGAAAACACGTTCTACGGCACCTTTAATATGGCTGGTTGCTGTTTTTTTTATATTCAGTAATATTCTTCTAAATGAGATACTGGTAACACTTTCCTGCTGTGTATATTTCAAATCATCATAGCAAACAAAGCGTCTCAGCTGGAAAAACGCTGCACCTCCAAAGCACTCTCAAGCGCCACCAACTAGCCGTTTTCAGAAGAGCACCAGGCATTTTTTCAGCTTGCTAAAAATGCTTTGGTGGACCTGAGTTAATTGAATATTTATTACTGGGCATATGGCCTTTTAGTCTTTTAGTTTTGCATTTATGCAATATACTGGTGTCAAGAGTTATGTTGTTTTCTGTTTCATTGTGTTTTCAGTGTTCCTGTCATTTGACCCAGTTTTCCCAGTGTGTTTGATTGTTGCATTCTGTTCACCTGTTGTCTAATTAATTCACTCATTAGTTCCTTGTTCGGTCTTGTATATATTCTCCTTGTGTTCCTGAGTTCATTTGTCCTGTCTATGTCTAAATTGAAGTGTTGTGAAGTCCGTTTTCCTGAATGAGTTTGAATTAAATTAATTTATTTGTTTTCGTGAGCTTTATACCAATACAACATATGACAACTGGAACCAATCATGAGAAGGAAGCATCATTTACAGCATCATTACTCCAGTCTTCAGAGTCACATGATCCTTCAAAAATCATTCTAATATGATAATTTGTTGCTCAAGAAACATTTCTTTAAACTTTTTTTTTCTAAAGGATACTTTGATGAATAGAAAGTTCAAAAGAATGGCTTTACTTTCACTTTTGATCAATTTAATGTGCCCTTGCTGAATAAAAGTATTAATTATATTATAGTATATGAATAAAAGGATTACTGCAATATACTTCATAATGCACCACAAGTATGTGTTTTTATTAGCTTAAACTCTTAATCCCCGTTCAGTCTTCTCTTTCAGGTCAACTACGGCCTGAGCTTTCTCCACTCCAAACCTTAGATGTCTGTTATTTCTACTCCAGTGCTCTTTAACAGGTGCTCTGGCCTGTGTGCAAGCGATATTGCTTGGATGCTACGATTCAGAAAGAGAGCCTTTGTTCGCTGACCACATAATCAACTGTGGAATCACTTCCAGATCTTCTTGTAATCAGCAGAACCCAATCACAACATAAGCTGGCCCGCAGCTCGAGCGCTTCTAAAGTTCTACTGACAATAAACAAATGGAGGAAGAGAGAGCGTGGGTTATTCCAGTAGCACACAGCAAGCTCATGATGGTCTGTTTAATATCGCAAAGACTTTATCTGTGCAAGACCTTTTTCTGTGGATGAAATAGCATCAAATCAAATTTGTTATTGAATTTGATATATGAAAAAAAAAAAAATTTTGATTGAGTAATACAAGATTTTCTTTTGTATAAATCCCCAAACCACGTGTCAAACAAACTCAAGAACCCTATAAAACTAAGAGCTACTACAGACATGCAGAAAAGCTTGACTAAAGGCATGTCAAAACTGTTCAAAAGTTTGGGGTCCGTAAGATTATTTTTGTTTGTTTTGTTGAAAGAAATAATACTTTTATTCGTCAAGGACACATTAAAAGTGACAGTAAAGATATTTATGATGTTTATTTAAAATAAATGCTGTTATTTTGAACTTTCTATTAATCAAAGAATCCTGAAAAAATTTGGGGCAGCACAACTGTTTTTAACATTAATAATAATCAGAAATGTTTCTTGAGCAGCAAATCATCATATTAGAATGATTTCTGAAGGATCATGTGACACTGAAGACGAGTAATGATGCTGAAAATTCAGCTTTGATCACAGGAATAAATTACATTTTACAATATAGCTGCAAGCAGCGATGAAAGGGCCCTCGCACCCGGGCTCACTGCCATCGCTGACCTTAGGAAAACAGTGAACAGTGGGCAACATGCATGTAAGCGAGTAAATACAAGGGAAATATGGCAAAGTCATTTCAAAGTGCCACACTTCCTGCTGCCAACAGGTGGTGCTTTGACTGTAACTGAATATTGCCATGTAGATGTCTTCAGGCCAGGACTATTATCAAATGTTGATAATAGTTTGGAGCAGATCAGACATTGTATGCCTGAGTTACAACAACTTCCTGTTTCGTGGCGTTAATCGCATACTTTAGCACTTATCCAAGTGTTGCAGGATTTAATGTGTTTCTAGCATGTTTGGCACTTTGTGGCATATTGAAATGTGAATCTGGGAGTGAGTTACAGTGTAAAGCATGCCATTTCCTGTTGCCAGCAGGTGGCGCTATGACTAACTGAATATTAGCATATAGATGTCTTCATGCCAGGACTCTTATCACACATGTGAAGTTTGGGGCAGATCTGACATTGTATGCCTGAGTTAAAACAGCTTCCTCTTTCATGGCGAAACATGAAACTTTGTCAGGCCGCCACTGACACGCCCTTCAACGAAAACTCAAGATCTTTGCAATTTAACAGAGCTGAGACCTTAAGATTAAATTGACCATATATGATGTGCTTCTGGTTAAATCTCTATGGAGGAGTTAATCACAGTGTAAAACATGTCATTTCCTGTTACCCACAGGTGGCGCTTTGACTGTAACTGAATATTACCATGTAGACGTCTTCAGGTCAGGATTGTAATAAAACATGTGAAGTTTCGTACGGATCGTACATTGTATGCTAGAGTTACAACAACTTCCTGTTTCATGGCGAAACATCAAACTTTGCCAGGACGCCACGGACACGCCCTTCAGTGAAAATTTTACGTCACAAAGGCCTTTAGATTAGACTGACGAAATATGATTTTGATCTGAGCTCTAGGAGGAGTTCGTTAAAGTACAACATCTGGAAATGGCAAAAACTGCCAAAATTTTGCAAAGAAAATTCAAAATATCTCACTTCCTGTTGGGTTTTCAGATTTTGCACCCACGGGCTTTTTTGTAGGTATTGGGCTGTTACGTGTGTCTACTGAATTTCATACCTGTACGTGAAACGTAGCACGAAGGGCGCTTGATTGAAATTTTGTAGGTGGCGCTATCGAGCCATTTTGCCACACCTAATTCTGAAACTCGTAACATATGTAAATTTTCACCACTTCTGATGCGTGTGCAAAGTTTCATGAGTTTTCGAGCATGTTTAGGCCCTCAAAAATGTGATTCCTTTCGGAGAAGAAGAAGAAGAATTGGCCGAGCAATTACAATAGGGTCCTCACAACATCGGGCCCTAAATATATTCATATAGAAAACAGCTATTCTAAATTGTAATAATATTTCACAATATTACAGTATTTTTGATCAAATAAATGCAGCCTTGGTAAGCAGAAGAGACTTCTTTAAAAAACATTGAAAAAAATCGTACAGACCCCAAACTGTTGATGGGTATTGTACATTGATCCATTTAGCAGGCACCATTATTCAAAGAGACTTAAAAACCCATCTGCATTTTGTTTGAATGTTCTCAGGAAAAAATAATCCTCACACAGGAAGCAGTTAAATGCAAATCATTGAAGGCAATTTTACGTTGAGGGTCAGTAGAAGCATTTCCAATGAGACCCGAAAGCGTAATTGGCCCTTTCTCTTGTTTTCAGTTGGATCTAACCGGTCAATTAGCTCTAAATGAGTATTGTGGCTTAAATGGCGCGTGACTTCCATTTTCTATGAGTATTGCTTTAGCTTTTGGCATCTACCCTCCAGCAATGAAGTAATGGGCAATGAGCTAAAAAAAAAACATAATTGTGTCCAAAATGATTAAAAAAACAGATATCTATCCCAATTTTAATATGCAGAGACAACCCTTTCATTGAGTGATTTCCACAAAGAGTGTAAACACTGTAGCGCTATCAAAACATTGCTCTGTTTGTCTTAGTGAGGTCTGACACACCTGGAGAGAGCTATCCGTTAGCGTTCCCATTCATTTCAATGGCAGAAAGTACGCAATTTTGCTCTCGGGTCTGGAGCCAATCACCTGAGCCGTAAATAGCATGTGACTAATCACTCTGGAGCAGTAAATGACATAATGGCAGCATCGACTATAACTATAACTTGATAACTTGAGAAAAACAGACAGTCCCGCCCCAAACTAATGCCATTGGTTGAGCCAGATTCATGTTGGGCTGGTCAAGCAAACAGCAATATTTTAATAGTGCCACAGTGTTTACACTTTTCAGGAGAAACATACGATAAATGTCATATTAAAGGATTAGTCCACTTTTAAATAAACTTTTCCTGATAATTTACTCACCCCCATGTCATCCAAGATGTTCATGTCTTTCTTTCTTCAGTCGAAAAGAAATTAAAGTTTTTGATGAAAACATTCCAGGATTTTTCTCCTTATAGTAGACTTCAATGGGCACCAGACAGTTGAAGGTCATAATTAGTTTCACTGCAGCTTCAAATTGTTCAAAACGATCCCAGATGAGAAACAAGGGTCTTTATCTAGTGAAACCATCGCTCATTTTCTGAAAAAAATTGAAAATTACATAACTTTTAACCTTAAATGCTTATCTTGAACTAGCTCTCCTCTACTGCCCTCCACAGGCCAAAGTTTGAACTACATGTTATATACTGTTGAACTAGCATATTGCATATAAAAATTAGTTCAAACTTTGACCTGAGGAGGGCAGTAATACACTTAGCAGCGTCTACACTGCTGGAATTCTAATAGAGGAGAAGAAGAGAGCTAGTTCAAGATGAGCATTTATGGTTAAAACTTATATAATTTTCATTTTTTTTCAGATAATGAGTGATGGTTTCTCTAGATAAGACCCTTATTTCTCATCTGGGATCGTGTTGAACAATTTGAAGCTGCAGTGAAACTAATTTTGACCTTCAACTGTTTGGTGCCCATTCAAGTCTACTATAAGGAGAATAATCCTGGAATGTTTTCATCAAAAACTTGAATTTCTTTTCGACCGAAGAAAGAGAGACATGAACATCTTGGATGACATGGGGGTGAGTAAATTATCAGGAAAAGTTTATTTAAAAGTGGACTAATCCTTTAAGCTGGGATAGGACAAAGTATTTTGACACAAAAAAGGACATGTTTACAATTACAAAGTTAACTTACTTTTTAGAAGTCAACAAAGTTAAACATAATGTTCAAGAAACTAAAATTGGCTAAAAACAAAACAACCCAATTAGCATTTCAAGATGAATATTATACCTAAAAAACACACTTTGCTGTATCCATGAATCATTCAATTCTCTCGGCTTCATTTTAATGACAACGGCTTATTTAATATATTCTAAATCATGTAAATTATGCACATGCATAATTAATGCTATGTGTACTAACATTATTACTTGAGGAACAAAACCTCTTTGCTTCAGAAGGAGAAAAACAAGACAGAAATAGAAGTTGAATTACAAGGAGAGAGAGAGAAAGGCACTTAAATCCAAAGTGTCTGTCATGTTTTCCATTCTTTCTGGAAACGAAGCACTTCTCTGTCCTCTCACTGAGGTCAGCGATAACAACGAGCGGCCTGACATCACAATAACATATCTTCCTGTTGACGACTGAAATCAACTGTTGCACTGTCATACAGTTCAATATAACAAACACAGATAATTTTACTGTGCTCTTGTCTGTGGAAAGACCTGTAGTATTTGGAAAAACCTGGCCAAAAGACATCAGTCTCTAAACAAGAAAAGTGAATTTAGTTCTCAGAAAAGCATAAATTGCCACTTGATTTGATATTTTGTTTTAATTTTAAAACTGAAATGTCCAAATACTTTTTGGAGCAACTGTACACTGTAAAAAATTAAAATAAATAAATCCTGTTAGATTTAAGACAAAAAAGGCAGTTGTGGTTGCCAGAAATTCACAGAAAAAAAAAATACAGTGAGTGTTTCAGGTATTATGGGATGGCATGACAGCATATTTCACAACTTATAACAGTATATTGCATCAAATGATAAGTTCAAGTTTTTCTTAAACTACCAAATTTGGTGTTTTATCTTAAAATGTACTGATAACCACCATGGTAAAATAGAAAACTGCATGATGAATCAAAGTACACTATAGGTAGCCTGACCATAAAACAAGACCAATACTCATATACAGGCGGTGCACAGGGTCAAACACACAAAACCTTATCAGGCTAACACACATGACAGTGCAATAAACATTAAATAGGCCTATTATGCCCTTTTGCAAAGTCTTGATTTTGTTTTTGGGGTCTATTAGAATAGGTTTCCATATTTGAATTGAAGGGCACTTCGGAGTGAAAATAATCATGGCCGCCATATTGAAGGGTCGTTCCAAACCGAAGTGCTCAAAACTGGCCACTTCAAAGGGCCCTTCGGAATGACGGATTTCAAAGGGTTCAACTGATGGACACTTCGGGCCCCCATGATCCTTTGCACAGGGAAGTTGTTTGACGTCACAGAATGGGTACAGGACGGTAGGAGTTCGATTTTAACTATAAATGTATGTATAGTATTTTTCTATACTACTGTAATATTTATACGAGTTAGATTTGGTACATTATTATGGTCAAAACGACATTGTACTTCAACAAAAATACTTTACAACTCCCTTTATCAGTCCATTCAAATGTTTAAATACATAGACACAATATAGCCTACATGTGATAAACTTAAAATAAATAAATAAATAAACAAACGCTAAACAAAAGGCGCAGCTTGCACAATCTACTCCTCCTTGATTGTCTCGTTAAGATGACGTAGAAGTGCGTTCCAAAAGAAGAGTTTTTTGGACCCCTACACCCTTCATCCCTTCGAAGCTCTCACTCCGGAGGGTAAACCCTTTGAAGGGATTAGGGCATAGGGATGAGCCCTTCCGAATGGAACGCAGGGTTTGTTTAGTTCCTGTCTCTATGAAGCCCCTCCTTCTGGAAAGTATAATGTGCTCTGATTGGTTGGTTGGAGCAGTGTGTTGTGATTGGTCAACTGCTTCCAGTGTGTTTGGGAAATGTCAAGCCCTTTACCATAACCACGAGTTGGCCGGGAATATTTTAAATGAGAAATATTGTGACGTGTTTGTTCCCGGAAGAAAACTCAAGAATACTATTTAGGAAGCCAGTTATTACAGTTTATAAAGTTTTAATTTCAATGAATATATTTTTTTACAAAAACCCATCGCTTCACTTCAGAAGATCTTTATTAACCCCCTGGAGTCGTATGGATTACTTTTATGATGGGTGGATGCGCTTTTTTGGGCTTCAAAATATCGGTTACTATTCACTACCATTATAAAGCTTGGAAGAGCCAGGATATTGTTTAATATAACTCTGATTGTGTTTGACTGAAAGAAGATAGTAATATACATCTTGGATGGCTTGAGGTTAGGGATGCACCGATAGGATTTTTTGGGGCCGATACTGATACTGATTTTAACAAACAATTATTGGCCGATTTTGATACCAATATTTGTCACTTCCTCTCTTATTTGAAATTTTGTCATCAAAATAGATAGTATTTTGTTCTTTTTTTTAAATCGGCAAAGTTCAAAAACACCTCCATTAAATTATACTAGCAGTTTTATTGCTGCATCATCAAATAATGAACATGGATTGGATCCATTTAACATTCAGCAGGCCTAAATAAAGACAACAGAACAAAGATACATATGAAATAAACAGTGCTTTTAGGTAGGTTTAATAGTTTTCAGGTACAGAAATAAAATAAACAAATGTAAAATAACACTACATGTTCTTCACTGTATAAATTTAATTCATATTAATCCTTTTTTATTGTAACAGACTTTATTATGATTCATCTTCTAATTTGTTTTTGTATACATTTTAATATACTTTTTGTAAGTTTAAATATGTATAAGATCTCCTTTACTAAGGCGGGACTCTTATTTTGATGGGTGTTCTAGTCTACGGAGCTATATGGGTAATGAAAAGGACAGCACACAGTTCTTCAGAGATATTTCACAGATTTAAAGTTTCTCAGTCTATTAAGCACCCCCGAAAAGGCATGAGATCTGTATTTATTTGTTTACTATTAGTTGTAATAAGTGTTTTGAGTAATTCGCTGTATGTTGATGATAATGCAACGGAGAGAGAGAGTTTAATATGCACTTCTTGTGCTTGTGTTAAGCTCTTAATTGTGTTTTTTTTTTTGGAGTGAAAACGGACGCAATAAACTTAATAAAACAATAGTTACGTTTTGGTCATCATTTGGATGGGGTCCGCTACATTAATGAAAGTTAAAAAAGTTATTTAGTCAAGAACAGTGTGCTATTTTTTGTCTTTTGTTATTTGATTAACATTAAAGGGGACCTATTATGCCCCATTTTACAAGATGTAAAATAAGTCTCTGATATCCCCAGAGTGTGTATGTGAAGATTTAGCTCAAAATACCCCACAGATAATTTTTATAGCATGTTAAAATTGCCACTTTTAGTAGTTGAGCAAAAATGCGGCGTTTCAGTGTGGTCCCTTTAAATGCAAATGAGATGCTGCGCTCGGCCTAAGAGGGCGGAGCTTCAAGAGCTGATTCTCCGGTGTCAGGATTCAGTCAGGACGCACTATAATGTCAGAAACTGCGAATATATGCTGCATGGAAATAGAACAGGTATAGTTTAGTTCAATTACGGTTATAACTTATATTGTCTTGTTTTTATCCACTATATTAGTACAAGCCTGTTGTACCGTCTGAATGATGGCCAAAACTATACAGATTAGTTTTATGGACGTTTAATGTACTTCACACAAAATATGAAGCGTCTGTTTTCATTCTAGAAAATCACTGTAAGAGCTTAATAAAACACAAATATTATCCATAAACTCTCTCTCTTTCACTTGTATTATCATCAACATACACAGCGAATTACACAGAAACACTCGTTACTAACAGTAAACAAATATATAAAGACCTTATGCCTTTTCGGGTGGTGCTTAATAAACTGGTGCATTTTATATCCGTAAATCAACTCCGATGAACTGTAATAAAGTGCTCTCACCTTCATTACTGCCGTATCCAGTATCACTCTGGAGGCTGTAAACTGAATCACAAACAGTTTGTACTTGTATATCCTTGAGTTGCACATTTTTAGCACAGTCTCTGTTTAGTATTGCCCCTTTGTATTGACATTCGTTCACAAAGCAGTCCGGTGTGAAATGATTCGCGCAGACATAAACGAATTTCAGTAGAGTTGAGGGAGCATTTTCTTCTAAAACATAATGAATCCACCTCGTCTTCAGCGGCTCAGATTTAGGGAGTAAATGGAGAGAGCTATTAATCGTTCCAGCTACACAACACCTAAAACTCTTGGGAGACATTCTCGTCAGTGCAGCAATGGCGGACTGTGAACTCGCTGTGAACTCGCTCAGGGCGGTTCTATGTTAAAACAGCAGTGTCTGTCATCATTCGTGGGTGGGGCCTGTGGCTAAAGTGACGTCACACTGCCAGGGATCTGGAAATGGCTTGTTCTGAGACACTGCTTATGATTTATGGGGATTCAAAAAAAAAGTGGGGAGTGGGTGGATTTTTATCACTATAGGGTGGTTGTGTACAAACACTGCCAACGCATATTTATGTCCAAACACCATGCAAAAGTGAATTTTGCATAATAGGTCCCCTTTAAAGCACAGACAGCAGCGTTAGGATTACGCAACACTCATTATACAGCTCAGTGCCTTCACGCAATTAATTACTAAACCATCGGTTTGTTATATCGGCATTTTTCCTGCTATAGCTGATATGCCGATGGTTGTAAATTGAGCAAAAAACGGCCGATAAATATCGGCGGCTGATACATCGGTGCATCCCTACTTGAGGGTGAGTAAATTATGGGAATATTTTCATTTTTGGGGAGTGAACTAACCCTTTAATGCATTATTGATAGCAAAAATAAGAAGAAACAAAACTAATTTAAATAAGTGATGTGGCACATAAGGACTTCAGGGAATGTTATTTTACTGTTTATCACTAACTTATATGGTAATTCATAGCTTTTACTAGCAAAAACCATACATTTGACAGTAAAGATGTTTTTCACTGTACACTATATGGTTTTAACAGGTTTTTAATGTAGCATTTTTACATAGGTTTAAAGTAAGGCTTGGTATTCACAAGTCAGAAAGATATGAATGCATCTGTGTGCGTGTGTGTGCACATGCTCACTTACACTCCGTTGAGACACCTGCGTAGAGAATACGAGGCTCCGCCTCCACAGGTACGAGAACAGTCACTCCACATGCCCCAGGCATCCCAACCAGTGTCCCTCTCCTCATCTGAGCGGGTCGTTCTTGAGGACTACAAGACACAATAACACCAACATGTACTATTTACAGTATTAAGCAGCACAACCGTTTTCAACATTGATAATAATAAATGTTTCTTGAGGATCAAATCAGCATATTAGAATGATTTCTGAAGAATCATGTGACACTGACTTGAATTCAGCTGAAAATTCAGCTTTGCTATCATGGGAATAATTTACATTTTAAAAGATATTAAAATAAAAAAAGTTATTTTAAATTGTACTAATATTTCACGATATTGCTGTTTTTACTGTATTTTTGATCAAATAAATGCAGCCTTGGTGAGCAGAAGAGACTTTTGACCGGTGGACGATGAAAAAAAGGACAAAGGCAAGACATTTCATAGTAAGCTGTTCAATGATGCCCTCTACTTGTAGATCTCAGGTTTCTCCACTTTTGACCTGAAAATCGCATCGTTCTCAGCTGTAAATGTTATTACTGGACAAACATTTTTAGAAGAAAAACACTCATTCATTCTCCAGTTTTATTTATGTTCGGTCACTCACCTATCCATCGAGTTCCTTCACTTTTCCCACCAGTAAATCCCACTTGGACACCAGCTACACACTGACCTTGAACATTAGCTGAGCTCCTTGCGTTCCAGAATACTTTTGCTTGATTTCTTTACCCACTCAAACTCATGTGTGTTGATACAATTCATAGAGCAAAATATACTAACGTCTAGCTCTGACTGCCTTTTTATTTGGTGTCAAATCAATTGAAGCTCACATTTACTGACCTCAACCTCCCATATGACTGATCTAAAAGCAGCCAAGACTGTAATGAAACAATAAGACACGAGAGACGCTGACTCGTGTCGTATCTAACAACTCTGTTCTGATTCTCATTTTCATACAGATTTATGTGAGTTTGATATCACACAGTGCCATTTTTCACAGATTCATGTGCTGCAGTGGAGGACAAGATTTTCAGTGAATAACAACCAATTTTCATCAAATATTTCAGTTTGTTCATCAAACAGTTTGTGCATCAAATTAATAAATCCTTTCTGAATTAATAATACTAATTTCTTAAAAAAAAAAAAAATCTAAATCCTACTGACCCAAACTTTTGAGCAGTAGTGTACCTCCATTTGAAAAAGGATAATGTGCAGTTGTTCTGTGGGAAAGTCAGATTTCTTCCTGCATTCTGCAAATTCTTGCTCATTTTCGTTTGGAAAATGTAACATCTCTACTTGTTCAGTTCTATTACCATGAATGTGTGTGTAGAGGCTTTCTTAATTTCACATGTTGGACCGCAGTCCTAGTTAAACAGTCCGTCAGTGATTGCCAATGAAAACAGACTAGCAGCGGTGGGCTTTGACTAGCTAACCTCGCAGCGGTGATGGGATGTCAGCTTTTACAATGATCTAACGGCGATCCATTTCCCTGAAGACTAAACTTTCCAGTCAAGAGCGATTCTGTAAATTGGCCTCAGATTAAATTTCAAATCCCTATTGTTTTAAAAGTTAGTATCGCAGGTTCTTCCTCTATAAGACTTCCTGATAGGCAGCCAAACTTTATGGTTTTTCTCCAGGCTCGCTAGGTAGAACAGCACCCAGTTTACTCCTGTCTCTTCTCATCACAAACCTCTCACATACACACATACACACAAACACACACACACACATACATATATATATAGATATGTATTTGAGATGCATCGATGCTAAATTTCTCCACCGATAGCTGATTATTCAGAGTGATATCTACCGATAACAATACCTATAGTTTGGGGGGTTCTGCCTTTTATATTAATGATAATTATATATAATTATATTTTGAAAGAAATGCAAAAACTTCATTCTGTCCATTTCATCAACTTGTTTCAGAGTAACTGGTATCAGTTATAAACAAACACATAACTCAAATTAATATTAACACACATTAGCTAAATTCTGAAGATAAAATGAATATTTCTGAACTTTCTGAATGTAATTAATTCATATAATTACTATTAATATTAAACATCAAACAGGTTTTTTAGCATTTTCTTTACACAAAGCACAATTTCAGTGCATTTTCCAGCCCTCTTTTGATTGACAGAATATATCGGCCTTGACTATCGGGTGTTTTTAAACTATCAGCCAATACCGATTATTGGCCGATATATCGGTGCATTTGTATTATATATATATATATATATATATACAGCTATGGAAAAAATTAAGAGACCACTCCAAGTTCAGAAATCAATGTCTCTTACTTTTTTCCATAGCTGTATATACACACACACACAGAAAGAAGAACAAAAGAAAAAGAAAATCACTCACTGCTCTCTTTGTAGCTTTAATAAGGATTAATCTATATTTAATTTATAATTTCTGTGTTTGTGAAGTGTTTGATAACTTTATTCAATTTCTGTATATTTCCTACCTGTTAGACGTACCTGAAAATCTTAAAGCACAGTTTACAAGGTCACATGGGTCAAAAACAATGAAAACAGTAACTTTTTTGTTGTGCATTTTGGCAGGGCAAGAAAAAAAACTGAACCGGTCTGACTGGGCCAATGGAAAAAATTGAGCCCTGATCTATTGAAGGGCACAGGTAAATGTGACATTTATAAGATTGTTTTAAGTTATCTTAAATTAAAAGTTCTTATATTTTTTTAAAGCCTAATAAATGTTTAGATTGAAAGCTTTCAATTATGTTGAATGGCTACAATTAATGGATAAAATGTATCAGTATCAGTAATACTGGCCATTAAACAAGTATTTAAAATATACTGTCTTTATGTTGTTTCGACATTCATTTGGAGATTAAATGTGAAATTATTACAATATAAAAATATAAGAAAAACTTTAATGTTAGATGAGATTAATCGCGACGAATTACAGAAAAATGTGCGATTAATTAGTTTATTTTTTTTATCGATTGACAGCACTATTCCTGTGATCAAAGCTGAACTTTCACCATCATTACTCCAGTCTTCAGTGTCACATGATCCTTCATTTTAACAGTTTTATTAACATATTAAAATGTAATCAGCCTAATCAATGTTGATATTGATTGATATTTATCGGGGCAGTCGTGGCCTAATGGATAGAGAGTCGGACTTGTAACCCAAAGGTCATGGGTTCGAGTCTCAGGTCCGGCAGGGATTGTCGGTGAGGGGAGTGAATGTCCAGCGCTCTCCCCACCCTCAATACCATGACTGAGGTGAGACCCTTGAGCAAGGCACCGTACCCCCAACTGCTCCCCGGGCGCCGCAGCAATGGCTGCCCACTGCTCCGGGTGTGTGTTCACGGTGTGTGTGTTCACTGCTGTGTGTGTGCACTTGGATGGGTTAAATGCAGAGCACAAATTCCGAGTATGGGTCACCATACTTGGCCACATGTCACTTCACTTCACTTCACTTCACTTCACTTCACTTCACTTCATATTGTTAAATAAAACTAAACGAATTACAAATAGTTGCTGGTAATTGAAATAAATCTGAAATAAAATAACATATAAATTGCATGAAAACTTACATTTAACTTAAAGCTACTGTACTCAGAACAAAATGACTAAAACTTAAAATAAAATTGAAATAAATTGAATACTACAATAATACTAAAATAACACATATCATGGGGTAAGAACACTAAACTAGGAAAATACAATAATACAATAAATACAACAACAAAAAAAAAGACAATAAATTTGGTTACACTTTTTTTTTGATGGTCCCCTTTAGACATTCTGTTGACTTTACATAAATGTGCACCTGTCAACTAACTCATTACAGTATTAGTATTAGTGGACTTTTAGAGGTAGGGTTAGTAGAATAAGTTGATATGTACTTGCAAAGCTACTTATATTCAACAGAATGTCTAAAGGGGACCATTGAAATGAAGCGTTACCATTCATTTTTACAGCATGAAGGTCAGTTCAATTGTACGGCAAGATGCTTGAAGCCAGAAGGAATGAGAGAAACTCAATGACAGGACCACGCAACAAAAGTGTGACTCACAAAACCCACGATATTCACTGGGTTCTCATTTACTGGGCACATGAAACGACACACCAGAGGACTCAGTGAAAATCTGAGAAAATAAGAGCAAAAGATGGCAGACTCCACTGGCAACCGCACACAGACGTCTCTACTGCATCTCATGACTGAGCTCTCGAGCGGCTACAGAGGTGTCGTTTCACAATACTGGCTAATGCAGCGCACCAGACCGGTGCGTCTGGCAAAAGAGGAAAACCAAACACCTCTCTCAGGTTACTCACAGATTTCTGATCTAGCACAGTCACACAGTCTTTGTTTACATTATGATTTCATATTGACTTGAATATTCGTAGAATTCAGATGCACTTCACACCCTCATTAATGCCAAATGTATGTCATTATTTAAATACTTCACATTTAACACCTGAAAATGAACCCCGTTTATGTTTTTGGTGATTGTTCTAACAATCTGTCTAACGAAGGCCAAATAATCTTTAAAAATATGTTAGATTTACTGACGGCTACAGCAGTGTGTGGGAATTTTCCTTCTTCTCCACATTATTCCCTGTGTCTTACACCTGCCTGCAATCATTCAGTTGTTTATGTATTGTTCTGTATTGTTTTAATGAAGTGAAAATTACTAAATAAACACAATCTAAATGTTTTGCGATCATTATGACAATTTAGCATTTTGAGTGCTAGTACATATGTCTAAATGGACCTCAATATTCACTAAACCACGTTTAAAAAAATAATAATAATGGTGATTGATAAGGTATTTATTTCTCATACTAAGTGTTACACCAAGTTTAAAACTTGGAACAGAGAGGAATTTGTTAAATTCCCCAAACAGAAATATTAAACTTTGGTGCAAAACTTGCATAGCAGTGCACTAAAAGCCCTTCAGAACAGCTTGGTTATACTATTTCGATGCTCAACTATCTACTATCTACTAACTATAAGTAACTTTGCAACTACATGCCAACTAGCTCTCATTAGAGTGTTAGTAGACTGTCTGCTTAATATCTGCTAACTCTTTATTATTATGGTCCACAAACAGAAATTCTACTGACTATGCAAGTACATGTCAACAGGGCTTGATATTAACACCCAGCAAACGCGGGTGTATTTCAGCAGTGGCGTGTAACGTAGTCACTCCCACTAGCCACTCTGGTTGGTTGAATTTATAAATATAATATTTATACATTTTTTAGTTGTAGTCTTTTAAACAGGCATCTGAAATAATAAATTAAGTGCAATGTAGTGTTCGATCGATCTCATCGATTTTTCATCTGGAACGCTTCCAATACTCATTTTCCTCAGAATAGACACACGATACCAGCTGATCTTTCTCTCTCTCTCATCTCTTCGACAGCGAGTCGACACACAAACGGTCCTCCCCTCACTCACTTATTTAATTTGCTCCGGCTGAATATTGTTGGTGTTACAGGGCTTGAATTTCATCGTGGGATTGTGCATATTGTGCATAATTTTACTAATTCCTGCAGATTTTGTGCTCACACACACATAAAGCCGCCTCTCAGTACTAAATTGAGTTATTTTTTGCTGATTGATGCACTTAAACAGTCAAATACACACAAAATAATGTCAAAATGCCGGTCTTGGTGAGTATTCACATAAACACAGTCAGTTATGTTTTAAGTGAACGTAAACAGTTGAGAAAGAAAACGCATGTGTAACAGTATAATGGATCTGTGCGTCAGGTCTTAAAGTGACAGCAGCCTAATATACCTGCTCCCAAATTATGAGATAATATTAAAAATATCTATATGGCAGTTTTCCCCCTTGGTATAATGTGTAAATTGTAACCAGTGTAAATACTGAGCAGCTAGTAACTTTGGTAAACCACTAGACACTGTGGCTGGAGAGCAAAAAAGTTCATGTCAAGCCCTGCATGGCAACTTTTTCTGCTAACCTGAACCGTAACACCTAACCCTAACCTAACAGTCTACTAACACTCTGAGAGTTAGTTGACGTGTAGTTGCAAAGTTACTTATAGTTAGTCTAAAGTGGACCATCAAAATAAGGCGTAACCCTGTTAAGCAACACCCTGGCAACCACTCATAACATCCCAACATATTTTCCGTTGATCCAGCACATCTAACATTTTTTTTCCTTCTTTTTTTTTTTTAGAAAATCAAGTCCATTTTAATATATAACAGGTATCTCAACAATGACCTAGACATTTTATTAAAATGGTAGAATGCAAGAAAGCAAATCATAAGCAGGTAGTCAATAAAATCATCCTAAATTCATCATTCTGTTTTCTTAACCCAATGCATTTTTACAAGAGGGATGCATTTGGGAGTTCATGCAGTTCCTAGCAACAGTAAAGGCAATGTTTGTTTATTTTATTTGGTGGTTGTGTCTGAGATTAAAATCAGTGCAATTTCCTAAGAGACAACGCTCTGAGTCCACTGGAAATGGAGTGTCCAATATTTTGGCCACTGCACTTCTAACCTCTTGCCAACATTTTTAACTTTACTGCACCCAATTGGAGAATGCAAGAATGTACTTTCTAAGCCACATCTGAAATATTGGATTATAACTATTCAGCTTTAATGCTGTGTAATATGGTTAGTAAATAATCCAGATAGTGAGTTTGAATAATAATGGGTTTGATCCAAATCCTAGTGAGAACGCAGTAGCTAGACAGCAAGGTAAATCACCAAGCCAATCAGAGCCAATGTCACTGCATTGTTCTGGGGGGAAAAAAGCATTTGGTCCATAGCGGTGTTCACTTCATATTCCCATGTCTCTCTTGATTTGTCAACACTCAGAAATGAGTGAGCTGAAAGTATATTTTGGACAAGAGCTCTCCAGAATATTGTGTGACCTCATATAACTCCTCTATACTTGTCAGTTTAGGTAAAGCCTTTGATTGCCAAGACTGCTTCTTGGGAAAGATCTTCGTTGTAACAAATAATATGCTTGTTAGATAGATCATGTTTGTTTGTCACTTACGTTCTCTCCTCCAAGAGTACTTTCAAACAAAGATGCAACAAATCACGTTTTGTGTAGCCGAATAGTCACTAGATGAATTACTATAATCAGTTTAATGGATCAGTTTATGGCAAGGACAAAAAATACTCTGCAGTGGACGTTTTTCAGCCAATATTGCAACATTAGTTTGAAAAGTTAGTCTGAGGTTTATGGTGCAAAGCTTTCACCCAATTAAATAAGTTCAAGTAAGGCCCGAATTTAGCAAAGGAAAAAAAAAAACATATTTGCAAACTCATGAGAAGTGGACAAGCTGTCATGACCTAAAACCTAAACAATACAATCTATTGTTTGATCGTATTTGTATACATGTAATATGCAATTAACAAATTATTAATAAAATAATATTCAAATTAGTCACATGACTTTGCATTGCAAAGATGCTTGAATGATTTGGTCAGATCTCTAACACTGAAAATGAGAAAACTGTAGTAAATAGAGACACCGGTGGCCATTATGTGAATTGCAGCAGGCAATTTATTGCTCATACTCTTGCACACGTAACGTACAAGAAACTGAACGTGATTCAATGCCCCGATATACTCACAGCGAAGTTCTTTTTTGTTCTTCGCTAAGATGTAAAAATATATTTGATATATCTATACTGTTAACGAACATCCCGACGCTGATGAGTGAGTGAAGTTTAGATGTAAATATGTGCTGTGCTCTTTCCTCTAAATGACAAAATAAACACACAACAAAAAGAAAATCGGTGAGAAAACAGCAGTTAAGAAAGCATCTAATAATAGTGATGTGGATATGTTTGCATTTACACCGTTATGATAGTTTGATTATAAAGTATAACTGGGTCTATATAGATCTGACTATGTGAGACTAGAGTTTGAATTAATCCCTTTTCTTTGCATGACACATTGACATTACAGAATAACTCTGAGTCTTTAGCCATTATCCTGAACATTGTATAAGCATTCGTTTTATGTGTCATTGGACCTCATTCATGAAACACGAGCAAAACAAATTGTGTAAATCGTTCATAAAGCCGCTCTGACACAAATTTTTGGATTCACAAAAATGTTCGGATTTTCAAAATGTTAGTTAGTAAGAAAGAAATTTGCACCTGCTCGCTACCGCATGTAAATGGTGCATAAAACATTAGAAAGTTCTGTGTTCTTATTTAGGCAAACTGCATTTTGATACACTTACGTACCATAATAATATTTCACGAGATGATTTGACTTGACTGTTAACGCTTGTCACTGTCACTTTTTACCCAGCTGTCCAATCACAGTGGAGGAGGGGCAGGACAAATACTATACTCACCAATCATCCTACTTGTACAATGACTGGACAACAATGGAGAAGTTAATATTGCTGGTTACTGTATTTTTGAATGTTTGGAATGTTACAAATGTTTGGAATTCATTAATATACACACTTCCGAATCCGTGGTATACGAAGCGTTTGAGAATCCGGAGGAGAGTTTTTTCATAAAGGTCTATTTTATGCGCAAATTACTCTGAATTTCCTCGTATATTTAGGAAAGTTTCATGAATGAGCCCCATTGAACAGAAGAGAGGCTCACGGGAGCGAGCATCGATGTCACATCCTTTTGATTTTCCCGGCAAAATTGTTCCAAGTCCTTCACATAAAAATCAGTCTTCAGGCTTTCAACGAAGGAAGTCAGAGAAGGTCTCATTTTTAAGTTTCGTTCACACATTGGCGATAAAAAGCAATTAATACATGAAAATTCGTACATATTACCCCTTTAAAATCAAATCAAAAACTCCCTCAACCCACATATTTTGGATTGAATGAATTTGCAGTGAATTTTGCCAAAAGACAATAAGACCTTGTATAAGACTCTATAGGACTTTGAAATGTGCACTAGAGCACTGTCCCTGAATGAACACATGAAGTTTGGCCTATAATAATATGTATTGTGTGATCACTCTGTTAGCAATGGCATGATAACAGGAAAAATATATAGTTATCAGAACATCACTGCAGAAGGATGTTGTTGTTTTAACTGATTAATTTTGGAAGCCTAGGTATTTTGTGCTAAGCTTTATCGCTATTCTGTTTTAAGTTTGTATGCATGCAGTAGTTATTCGAGCATTATGAGGGCAAACTAAACTGTAATAAAATTATACAACATTTACAACTTATGATCAATAGCAGTTAGTTTCCGCCTTTCTTAAACTGACTAGCCCCCAATTTGGCTCAAAAACATTCCCCACGTGTGCTTATCTTGTAAATACAATCATTCCCACAAGACTTGATCAGTCTTCTTCCCACAGTAAACATTTTCAGTGCAAACATGAAAAATAGAACCATGTTTTTGTCTAAAGCATACTGTTTAATGAGAGGGGAAAATATCAGTTTCAGTTTACCTCAATTTGTTCTGCCAAAACAAATCACACAAATGTACAGGGTAAATACAGCTAAATGCAAACACTTGCTAACAGTAGCTTATCCTGATTGTCTATCATTACCACACGTTTACCTTAAAATAAACAAACATACTGCTCAAGACGGGGAGGCTGATTTGTTTGGGCAAGATGTTTCATTCCAAACAGCAAATTGATTCTTGGCTGAATCTGCTTGAATTTCAGCTGTGAGTTTGGCCTACATACCACTCCGAATTACAGTCCAAGATTGTCCCAAAAGCTGCTTACCAAAAGAAAACCAGATCAGTGCCAGGAGCAGACCAAAACTCACCCACAACTTCTTCCGTCTCCCCAGAAATCAGCCATAACTTGCCCTAAACAGTGCCAGAATCCACAGATGTCAGTCGGAAAAGAGCCAAACTTCAACCATCTTCACCCCAGAGGTCACCCACAACTCCTTAAGATTAATTAGTTGTAAATTAGAAGTACCCAATGTAAGCCAGATTTGGCCCAGACTCTGTTGCCATCTGGGCTGTAGCACAACTGTTAGAACAGCATTGCTAGTATTAGCATGGTCGTGGGTTTGCACTGCAAGTCCTGAAATATACTGAAGTATGCTTCTGACACTACAAACTCGATTTTATAAGTTCCTGCATTACAAAAGATGCATCAGACCATAATTCATAATGCAATGAAAGTACTGTATGTGTTCTCAGCATAAAGCAGAAATTAGCATCAACAATCCATTCAAAAAAGTAGCTACACATTACATTTTTTTGCAAGCAGCATACAGACTGCAAAAGTTTCAATATATTCAAATAGATTTTAAATTTTTTGGAAAGCCCCTAACTCAGTGGTCTCAAACTGCCAGCCCGCGGGCCATTTACGGCCATTTGAAGCTCTTTGGTTGGTCCTTGTCGCATGACCTGCGGTGCGTTTGCAGCGTTCTGAAAAATTTAGATGTTTTCATCTCGCCGCGGCATAGGCGTACCTGGAAAAACAAGCGTTGCTTCTATTATGAGCGTGTTTGCCTAAATTACAGTAACAGCTCTTGTGCAAGTCGTGCGCGTCAATTTAAACCACCGAAACGCGTCCGATGCTACCAATAAACGTTATCGATGCTCAAACGGCATCTTGGACAAATGTGGCTCAGCTGTGTGAGCAGAAGCGCTGCCAGGTGTCTGGCAAGAAATAGAAGAGTGTACAAATGTATTCAGGAATTGCATTAGTTCAGTACAGTGTTGTTCAGTGCAAGATTATGATGTTATTTAAGCTAAAATAAAGTAAGGGAAAATATTTGCACTAACTGTTAAAAACTAACACTGTGGGCCCTATAATACACCTGGCGCAATGCGACGCAAGGCGCAGCGCAAGTGTGTTTGCTAGTTTGCGTCCGGCGCCGTTCGCGTTTTCCCGTTCAGCGCCACGTCCTTAAATTAGTAAATGCATTTGCGCCAGTTAGTGCGCCCATGGGCGTGCTGGTCTAAAAAAGAGGTGTGTTCAGGCGCATTGCCGGCGCATTGCTATTTTAAGGAGCTGAAAATAGACTGCGCCATAGACCAACTCAAACCTGGTCTAAAGTCTAAAGTCAATGGCGCAAATTTTTTTTGATAGAGCGCGTTGGTAGAAACTGAGCCTCTGGGCGCGTCCACAGTGCGCGTTGACTTTGCTTATTACACACAGGGATGCGCATCACACAAACATGCCAAATATTAAAAACAAAAGGATTACAGTGTAAAAGAATATTATTGTGTAGGCTACATAAATATAAAAATGTAATGATGAATAGTCATTGCATGTATTAGAATTAGGCTACCTATTTTCAATTCAGCCTATTCCTACTTATAATGATAACTTCGCGCACGAGCAGATCGGTTTCTTTGCTTGAAAAGCGTTCAGCTTTTCCGCCAACAAATTCCACCATGTAAATAGCAATCCGCCATGGCGCGAGCGCATCTCGCTCTTAAAGGGAATGGGAGATGACACTCTGATTGGTTTATTGAANTAGGCTACCTATTTTCAATTCAGCCTATTACTACTTATAATGATGACTTCGCGCACGAGCAGATCGGTTTCTTTGCTTGAAAAGCGTTCAGCTTTTCCGCCAACAAATTCCACCATGTAAATAGCAATCCGCCATGGCGCGAGCGCATCTCGCTCTTAAAGGGAATGGGAGATGACACTCTGATTGGTTTATTGAACGTTACGCCCATTACTCATTAAGAGAATAGGGACAACCCATTTCAAAAATTTCACGGACCATTTTTCCGTCGTTAAAATAGCAAAAGTGGATTTGGACACGCCCTGAGTGCACCTGCGCCGTGCGCTTTACACTTTGCGTTTATATCGTTAAAATAGGGCCCTGTATGTAACAATGCCAGAGACACTGCTGTTTACATTTTTTGCTAAGTATGGCAAAAATATTTTAGTAATGAAATTTGATGTAAATGAGAAATAATGCAAAGGAAAGTAAATTTTCAGAAATGTTGTGCTTTCTTGTGCTTGAATGTTAAAATGGCCCTCCTATGAGGTGTCAATCACAGCAACAGCCCCCAGCCAATTTGAGTTTAAGACCCCAGCTCTAACTGTATGAAATGGAAATGCTAATATAGAGTGATCAGTCGCATTGCATTTATGGCTTGATCAAAAAAAAAAAACCTAAAACTATTGAAAATAATTGAAATAAAGTAGAAATAAAGTAAAATATAAATATTAGACGGAAAACTTAAACTTAAACGAAATTTTAAAAATGTTGCTGTTGCGACTAACATTAAACAAGTTTATGTTGTACTAAAATTACTAAAACTAAAACTGAAATGAAAATAAATTAAAGCTATATAGCAATATGGTAACACTTTAGTTTAGGGTCCATTTCTCATATGCAATATGCATGCAAATTAGGATATTGGCTGTTTACTTGTACTTATAAAGTATTAAAGGGATAGTTCACCCAAAAATGAAAATTATCCCAAGCTTTACTCACCCTCAAGCCATCCTAGGCGTATATGACTATCTTCTTTCTCTCCTCCAAGCTTTATAATGGTAGTGAATGAGGCGTAAGATTTTGAAGCCCAAAAAAGTGCATCCATCCATCATAAAAATAATCCATCAAGACTCCAGGGGGTTAATAAAGGCCTTCTGAAGAGAAGTGATGCATTTTTGTATGAAAAATATCCCTATTTAAAACTTTATAAACTATAATAACTAGCGTCAGGTAGACGGCCGTAAGAATCGATTTGCGGCAAAAGAGTATTGAAGACGTATTGAAGAACACGGAAGCACAGAGGATAGATTAAAACAAAACACTGATCATGAATTAGAAGTCTAAAACGAGAAATTTAAAAAAAAAATGTTGGAGGAGCTTGAAATTGTTGCCCAGTCCTATTTGTTTGAAGCACGGGAGGCATCTAAACTTACGATACTCCTACGTTGCTTCAGAGGTCACTCTTTCACCGTAAATTGATGCGTACGGCCGTCTGCCGGAAGCTAGTTATTATAGTTTTAAATATGGATATTTTTCTTACAAAAACCCATCGCTTCACTTCAGGAGGCCTTTATTAACTTTGATTACTTTTATGATGGATGGATGCATGTTTTTGGGCTTAAAATCTCAAGCCCCATTCACTCCCATTATAAAGCTTGGAAGAGCCAGAATATATTTTAATATAACTCTGATTGTGTTTGACTGAAAGAAGATAGCCATTTACACCTAGGCGGCTTGAGGGTGAGTAAATCATGGGATAATTTTTATTTTTATGTGAACTAATCCTTTAATGACTTATTCTGCATGACTTTACTCTACATCCCTTAATCCTACCCAATACCTAAACTTAACAACTACCTTACTAACTATTAATAAGCAGTAATTAGGGGTTTATTGAGGCAAAAGTTGTAGTTAATAGTTATTTAGGTAACACTTTATAAGGTCTTTTAACTAGTTGCTTATTAGCATTCATATTACTAGAATATTGGCTGTTTATTAGTGATTATTAAGCATATATTAATGCCTTATTCTGCATGACCTTATTCTATATTCTTAATCCTACCCAATACCTAAATTTAACAACTACCTTACTAACTATTAATAAACAGTAAATTAGGAGTTTATTGACGGAAAAGTTGTAGCTAATAGAGAATACATGTTCCCTATACTAAAGTTTTACCGTTATTTAATAGTGAGAATTGGACCCTAAACTAAAGTGTGACCAGAAATATCAAATGTATCACCAGATCAAAACAAATGTGCACACTATGTTTAAGTATTTGTGTCTGCGTACTTGCTTAAAGCCTGTTTCTGACCTATGTTGCTTTGGATAGAAGCATCTCACAAATGCATATAAGCATAAATGTCCTATTTACACACACACACACACACACACACACTCAAGCAGACAGTGGCTGGCCTGGTCGGACAGTGAGTGGGTGTGAGAAGGTGATAAGCATCCCTTCGGCTAGAGCCTCTCCAGTGGGACATGACCTCCTCCGAGTCTCCCACAGACCACCAGTGGAATTCGCTCATCAATCATATCTCTCCTAACTCCAGATGTGTGTGTGTGTGTGTATGTGGGGGCGACGGATGGATCAACAGGTCCATGAGATTCTCGTCAAACGTTGGATGGAAAGCAGCAGCGTTCAGGGACGCGGCTAAACAACACTTTAACATCTGGGTGAGCTGGCTGCCGAACACAAACTGTGTGTGTTGAGCGGGGAAAAAGGGTTTGAGGAGACTTTAAAGGAATAGTTGACCTAAAAATGAAAATTCTGTCATTATCTAATCACCCACATGTTGCTCAAAACTCGTGGAACACAAAAGGGCTTTTCACACTCGCCAAGCTGAAAAAAGGACAGCTTAAACTGGCCTGAGCTATTGTGCTGTTTTAAACTGATGTAGATTGGTCTAGCTCAGTGGTTCTGAACTGGTTTGGCCAGGAATTTACCCTAATTCCTAAAAAAATATTTAAAAAGTTATATAAATACTGCTCCTGATGAATAGCATGAACATCATACCTGCATACAAATCCTTCCCAGCTAACACATAACTATGACGTTACCAGGGCTGTCACTAACGATTATTTTGGTAATCGAGTAATCGGCCGATTATTTTTGACGATTAATCTGATTTTTTTGTGGTAATAAAAATTGACCTAAGCAAAGAATAGCCTTTTTAAAAATGACTTAAAATACATATACAGTGGGTAAGGAAAGTATTCAGACCCCCTTAAATTTTTCACTCTTTGTTATATTGCAGCCATTTGCTAAAATCATTTAATTTCCTCATTAATGTACACACAGCACCCCATATTGACAGAAAAACACAGAATTGTTGACATTTTTGCAGATTTACTAAAAAAGAAAAACTGAAATATCACATGGTCCTAAGTATTCAAACCCTTTGCTGTGACACTCATATATTTAACTCAGGTGCTGTCCATTTCTTCTGATCATCCTTGAGATGGTTCTACACCTTCATTTGAGTCCAGCTGTGTTTGATTATACTGATTGGACTTGATTAGGAAAGCCACACACCTGTCTATATAAGACCTTACAGCTCACAGTGCATGTCAGAGCAAATGAGAATCATGAGGTCAAAGGAACTGCCTGAAGAGCTCAGAGACAGAATTGTGGCAAGGCACAGATCTGGCCAAGGTTACAAAAAAATTTCTGCTGCACTTAAGGTTCCTAAGAGCACAGTGGCCTCCATAATCCTTAAATGGAAGACGTTTGGGACGACCAGAACCCTTCCTAGAGCTGGCCGTCCGGCCAAACTGAGCTATCGGGGGAGAAGAGCCTTGGTGAGAGAGGTAAAGAAGAACCCAAAGATCACTGTGGCTGAGCTCCAGAGATGCAGTCGGGAGATGGGAGAAAGTTGTAGAAAGTCAACCATCACTGCAGCCCTCCACCAGTCGGGGCTTTATGGCAGAGTGGCCCGACGGAAGCCTCTCCTCAGTGCAAGACACATGAAAGCCCGCATGGAGTTTGCTAAAAAACACCTGAAGGACTCCAAGATGGTGAGAAATAAGATTCTCTGGTCTGATGAGACCAAGATAGAACTTTTTGGCCTTAATTCTAAGCGGTATGTGTGGAGAAAACCAGGCACTGCTCATCACCTGTCCAATACAGTCCCAACAGTGAAGCATGGTGGTGGCAGCATCATGCTGTGGGGGTGTTTTTCAGCTGCAGGGACAGGACGACTGGTTGCAATCGAGGGAAAGATGAATGCGGCCAAGTACAGGGATATCCTGGACGAAAACCTTCTCCAGAGTGCTCAGGACCTCAGACTGGGCCGAAGGTTTACCTTCCAACAAGACAATGACCCTAAGCACACAGCTAAAATAACGAAGGAGTGGCTTCACAACAACTCCGTGACTGTTCTTGAATGGCCCAGCCAGAGCCCTGACTTAAACCCAATTGAGCATCTCTGGAGAGACCTAAAAATGGCTGTCCACCAACGTTTACCATCCAACCTGACAGAACTGGAGAGGATCTGCAAGGAGGAATGGCAGAGGATCCCCAAATCCAGGTGTGAAAAACTTGTTGCATCTTTCCCAAAAAGACTCATGGCTGTATTAGATCAAAAGGGTGCTTCTACTAAATACTGAGCAAAGGGTCTGAATACTTAGGACCATGTGATATTTCAGTTTTTCTTTTTTAATAAATCTGCAAAAATGTCAACAATTCTGTGTTTTTCTGTCAATATGGGGTGCTGTGTGTACATTAATGAGGGAAAAAAATGAACTTAAATGATTTTAGCAAATTGCTGCAATATAACAAAGAGTGAAAAATTGAAGGGGGTCTGAATACTTTCCGTACCCACTGTATAATAAGAATAATACAATCATTTCTGGTTCAAATAAAGTATCAAAAGAAAGTAATCATATGGGTTTATAGAACAACACTATTAAAATACATAATATAATATACTTAATATAAACAATCATCTTATTTACATTATGTAATTTCTTGAACAAGAATATGTGGACATCAAAACACGCAAACTCAGAGCGAGGGTTTAAACTTTTATTTTGAAACTGCGATGAACAACCGTTCATTTAGAAACATACTGATGTATTCTCCTGTGTTAGCATAGATTTATTAATGATTTACGTTACAAATCTGATGAAATGGTGCAATTTCGTTCCTAGATGAACGTTATAAGCAACCCAAACTCATAGCATATGTAGAGATGGAGTTTGAGACACATGTAAATGATAACAGTTCATGTGGAGCAGCGTTTACTGTGAACAGAGCCACTCTGAGATGCACGAAACCTACACGCATGTAAATAATTAAAGCGTTAAAGGTTGCATGCTCGTAATTTATTTTGTGCCTTATTTATAATAAAGTGATATAGAGCACGCACCGAATAAGTGTTAGGGTACAACAGGGACAATTTGTACTCTCAGAGTGTATGATTGCAGGAAAAATATATGTGTTTGTATTGAACATTGATGGAGCAACAGATTTTGTGTGAAAATAAATCATAAAAGTGGTTAATTTTGTATAAAATATTATAAATGTATGAGGTGGTGAGGGGAGCCTTTTACCCCACATATGGGGTAAAAGGCTCCCCAGCATGGGGTAAAAGGCACACAGTATTCATACAAATACTTTAGCTAAAATAATATGTTTTTAATAATGACTCGGTTAATACTTGTTCAAAAGAATCACTTTAGCAAAGTTTGTACTATTTTCTGTTTATTTTGATAAATAAAAGAATTCATTTGGGTTCAATAAATATACTGTCATTAAAATAGGCCTAAACTAATATAAAAAATATATTTAAAAAATACAGAAACAAAATTACTTTAAAAAGTAAAGATTCTGAAAAGCATTGAAGGAGATCCCATAATATTTAATATAGACTTACAGTAGTAACAATAAATGATATTTTATTATGAAATGATAATATAATATTTTTTTAAATATGGATATTATCTCTAAGATGGATACCCAATTTGATATATGCCATCTGAATCTAACCATGTCACGTCAATAAATGGAAAAGTCAGTCAGCTATTCAGATCATGTTAATTATTGTGCTTTTTGCCCCAACATCAGCTGCGCTTTTTACCCCAAATACCATACTTTTACATATTCTTCCGTTATTGAAAAACTGTTGCTTGAATTACCTTGAACAAAACTGAAAATCATTAAGAAGACCTTTGTCTGAAAATACAAACATGAATTTAATAGATTCTCATTTATCAACAACATTTAAAAAAACATCAAATATTACATCAAACTACCTTAGATCGCGTTAAGGACTTGCATGTGCATTTTGAAAAGCAGATATTTAGGAAAGTGCTGCGGCAAGTTTTTGTGCCATCTAGTGGTTTAGAGGAAAATAAAAATCAAAGGCGCCTTTAGTCCCGTTGTACCCTACATACACAGATAACGGCTGACAGGACAGGAAATTTAGTTTTTCTGAGGTGGGAGACTTTTTATTTCGTAACAAGTTACGATGTCTTTCAAAATAAAAGTCTTGCATCAGAAAAACATAGGATTACATTTGTTGCCATTTCTTTGACTGCACACTCCACGACCCACTCAAAACGGTCTTGCGACCCACCAGTTGAGAAACACTGGTCTAGCTGGTCTCCTACCCTGATTTTAGCTGATTTAAGCATAATTTCTCCAAACAAACAGACGAAAGCCGCAAACTGCTGCAGGTTGGGAGACCAGTTAAGACCAGCAAACCACCAAGGTTTAAGCTCTTTTTTAATACATCTTGTTCAATGTTTCACACTTTTCATACTTCGCACTTGGAAAGTAATTATCTTAGTTTTTCATGTGTCATGATTTCACACTGTACTTGAAGTCAGAACAATTACGTTTTTACTGAAATCAGAACGATTAAGTTTTTGGTTAAATGCCTGAAATAAGGTCTGCGGTTAACACAAGCTCAAGATATTTACATGTTTTAGGGGAGAGCGGGGCACAAAGTAACACTTTTTGACTTTCTCAGTTTGTGTAAATTGACTTCGGGTTCAGAGTATTCATTTTTTTCCCCCAGTACAATTATGTGGTTTTGTTTCATTTATACTGTGTATACTTTTTTCTTGATTTACCCCGAAAGAATGGAAGTGAAATGTGACAACATGCCCCATAGGTTTATAAAGCTAACCCTGGGATAAGCTCAGTGTGACAAGCTCTAAAAGGAGGTCAAAACTGCTTCTTTTTTTTTGTTTCTAACAAAGCAGATGTGACAAGGGGCTGTCAAGATAAAGAAAAAGTAATAATAAAATAAATTTTACACATGCACTATAGAGTCTTCTGAAGCCATGTGGAAACATCATGTGAGGACCAGACAAGTCAGTAAATCACAGATAAACTTTCTATTTAAGGAATGAAAGTGCTTACAAAACATTGAAAATAAAAAAAATAAAAAAAACTGCTAAATGTGAATCGAACCCTGTTATCACAATCTTTATCTGTTGGAATGATGTCACTCAAATAGACGCAAAACACACTCTTCCAAATCACCCTGCTAAAATGTTCTTTCCGCTTTTTTTTCCGCTTGTTTCAGAAGTTTGCTTGCAATTTCATCCAAGAGTCTGGTTACTCTAACAAGCTGTGACAAACACAATTGCGTTCTGCTAGTGATGTGAAGATCAAAGTTGTCAGGGAATTGAGCCATATGGCCAACGCATGTACGGCCCCAGAACTCTCTACATAATCAGCCACTGTCTGATCTTCAGCACGGGACAGAAATTAAAGCCAAATGTTTAGAGGTGTTGAGCAAAAGCGTGAAATTTTCCTAATGCAACGCACAGTGTTTGATATTTACAACTTAATTTGTCTTCCAGAGCTGTGCAGGTTTTTATGTTAAGTTTATAATATCAACTAGTTGAATTGATTATACATTTTCCTGCTTTTGACACTATAACTCTCTTCTAAAACCTTGTCAGGTCATATTATATTTAACCATATTCAAATGCAGTTTTTGATGTATCTTTTATGCATAAGACAATCCCAGAATGCACTGTGACAAGCACAGCTGAAATACAATACCGGTCAAAAAAGTTTGGAAACATTATTATTTATTTTTTTTAAGTCTCTTCTGCTCATCAAGGCTGCATTTATTTGATCAAAAATACAGGGGAAAAAACAGTAATATTGTGAAATATTTTTACAATTTAAAATAATGGTTTTCTATTTTAATATATTTTAAAACAATTTATTCCTGTGATCAAAGCTGAATTTTCAGCATCATTACTCCAGTCTTCAGTGTCACATGATCCTTCAGAAATCATTCTAATATGATGATTTATTATCAATGCTGGAAACTACGGAAGAGGATTAGGGCCAAGCAATAATAAAATAATAAAACCATCTCGAGATTAAAGTTGTTAAATTTTGAGAAANGCAGTCTTCAGTGTCACTGAAGATAATGAAGATAATGCAGTCTTCAGTGTCACATGATCCTTCAGAAATCATTCTAATATGATGATTTATTATCAATGCTGGAAACTACGGAAGAGGATTAGGGCCAAGCAAAAAATAAAAAAATAAAACCATCTCGAGATTAAAGTTGTTAAATTTCGAGAAAAAACTTGTTAAATTTCGAGAAAAAAATCGAAATAAAATGTTGAGAATAAACTCATTAAATTACGAGAAAAAAGTCATTAAAGTTCAAGAAAAAAGTCGAGATAAAATGTTGAGAATAAAGTCAAATTACGAGAAAAAAGTCGTTAAATTACGAGAACAAATTCGTTAAATTATGATACAAATGTCGTTAAATTTAACAAGTTTTTTTCTCGTAATTTAACGAGTTTATTCTCAACGTTTTATCTCGACTTTTTTCTTGAAATGTAACGACATTTTTCTCATAATTTAACGAATTTGTTCTCGTAATTTAACAACTTTTTTCTCGTAATTTAATGACTTTATTCTCAACATTTTATCTCGACTTTTTTCGAGTTTTTTCTCGTAATTTAATGAGTTTATTCTCAACATTTTATCTCGACCTTTTTCTCGAAATTGAACAAGTTTTTTTCTCGTAATTTAATGAGTTTATTCTCAACATTTTATCTCGACCTTTTTCTCGAAATTTAAAGAGTTTTTTCTCGAAATTTAACGAGCTTATTCTCAACATTTTATTTCGACTTTTTTCTCAAAGTTTAACGATTTTTTTCTCGAAATTTAACAACTTTTAATCTCGAGATGGTTTTGTTTTTTTATTATTGCTTGGCCCTAATCCTCTTCCGTAGGAAACAGTTGTGCTGCTTAATATTTTTACAACCTGAGATACTTTTTTCAGGATTCATTGATGAATATAAAGTTAAAATGAACAACATTTATTCAAAATAGAAATCTTTTCGAACAATACAAGTCTTTACTATAAATTTTTGTAATCAATTTAACACATCCTTGCTGAATAAAAGTACTTTAAAAAAAAAAGAAAGAAAAAAATGACCCCAAACTTTTGAAAGGTAGTGTATATTGTTGCAAAATATTTATATTTTAAATAAAAGTTTGTTTTTTTAACTTTTATTCATCAATGAATCCTGAAAAAAGTATCACAGGTTATAAAAAAATATTAAGCCGCACAACTGTTTCCAACATTAAAAATTCAGCTTTGCATCACAGGAATAAATTAAATTTTAAAATATTTTCAAATAAAAAACAGTTCCTTCAAATTGTGATAATACTTCAAAATATTACTATTTTTACTGTATTTTTGATCAATTTAAAGCAGCCTTCGTGATCAAAAAGAGACTTCTTTCGAAAACAAAACAAAAAATGCTATTTATATATCAAATCTTTTCTTAACCAAATTAATTAATCTGTAATATTGTAGGTCCGATCAGAAATCGTCACTAGGCACTTATAAGATGCGGCAGCCATTTTATATGAAATCAGAAAAAGCAGAAAAGAGGTATAGAGGTTTGTAAGAAAATAACAGCATTGGCTACAGATGTATTGTTGACGGGAGAAGGTAAAATGATACGGTGTCTGCAGCTTCCTCTTCTCGCAATTACAAGATGCTTGAAATGAGAAACACCAGACACACTGATCCTGTTCTCCTGCGCGCCGCATGTCTCTGACTCTGGCGGCCTGTTCTCAGCATCGCTGTGAGACTGAAGAGGTGCTACACAATCTCATAGCGATACACAGAGACACACAATGAAAGACAGACAAGCAGAGTTATGGAGAGAAAAACAATGCTAGAGGTAAAATAAATAAATAAATAAAACTAAACTCCCAAGACTTCATGTCTCTGTTCTAAAACCTAGTGAGCTGCCGAGCCACCTACTGCCTACATAGGCATTTAACTGAAATAAAGTGATTGATTTGGAACACTCTACTCATGAAACCACAAATCAACACATGAGACGCATTGGAGACTCGACTCGCAATTCATTTAAATAGAGTTTGGCATTAACGTGTTGCTTTGCATACAATACAACACTTTAATAAGCGAAAAAACATACATGGTGCACATAAATACTTTAAGTAATATAAGTATATAATGTATGTATAAAGTATAATAATAGTAATATATATTCAATTTAATTTTAACAGTAAACTTCTGTTGTGCAGCACTTTGTTTGCCAAAAAATAAAAGGAATTGTTAAGTTCTCTAAATGCTTTCCAGTAGCTCAGTGGTTAGAGCGTGGCACTAGCAATGCCAAAGGTCATGGGTTCGATCCCAGGGATTGCACATACACAGATACAAATGTATAGTATAATGCAATGTAAGTCGCTTTGGATAAAAGCGTCTGCCAAATGCATAAATGTAATTGTAAATGTAAATCTCAAAAGATTAATCCAATTGTAAATATTGTACGTCTCCATTTCACTAACACTATTTTTTTATATATAATAAATTTGTATAAATCATAAATCCAGAAAAAATTAAGACAACACAGAAAGAACGTCCGAGAGCCGTGGGAACAACTGTGAGGAGATGCCACTTTACTTTTGTTTTGTTGTTTATGTTTATTTTGTGATTAACTCTTTCCCTGCCAGCATTTTTATTTTTTAATTTTAAGTTGCCAGCCACCGCCAGCATTTTTTGATAATTTTCACAAAAATTTCACAGCCCCCAGAATTTTTTGTTGTATGAATATCTGAACATGCAATATTTCAAAAGAAATAACAGAGCCTCTGCTTTTAAACAAACAAACAAACAAATGTTTTATTCTAGCTTCATGCATTCTTTTTTATCAACACTTGAATTTGGGTAAGTTTAATAAAAAAAGCAACATTTTGAACAAAAAGCTGAGAAAATCATGTTGTTGTTTTTTTCAGAGACTACAACATGCATAAGCAATGCTTTTTATCGTTTGTTTCTGCTCCTTCTTCACCTGTGTTTTAATCTGTGCTCTTTCAGAAGATGTGTAATAGCGCCCCCTACAATATAACAGTAACTGTGGGGAAAGAGTTTTGCTGGTTCCCGCCTTCTTCTTCCTGAACTACGAAACTTTGTTGTTGGCTAAATACATAACATTTTTTTTAAAATTGCTACAGCAGCGGGGAAGATGAACGTGTTATTTTAATTTGTGTTAGAGTTGCATGATTCTGGATAAAATGAGAATCAAGATTTTTTTGTTTTTTTTCAAATAGAAATCAGGATTCTCCCATGATTCTGAATAGACAACTAAACAAAATTGCGCATTATTATTTACTAGAGGACAAAATATTAATTGCTGCAGTCTATTTAAAAATATTTAATTTATGATTTAATGAATGATTCAATGACTCACTTATAACTACTTCACTTGTTTCATTACTGGATGAATCAATGTTTTTGAACAAATCTTTTGAATGAATCATTCAATGTCAAATACATTTTCCCTCAATTTGGCGCCTCCTAGTGGCATAACGATGTAATCGATACAACCGTTATTTGAAGCGGCAAGTTAGTTTTAAAACGTGATTTGATCTGTTTGAATCGAGATCGCGATCTGTAGACACTGGTGTGAACGTGTCGCAATTAAAAGCATTTCAGTGGGATTAAACAGATCGCCCTTTACAGCAACATTAGTAGGCTAACTTACTTTTCACCACCAGTCGCGCACGCACTCAGAGGATCCCCCAGTTCTTGGCTAATTTTCAGTCAGACTTGTAAATTCATTCACTCTGAACGGATCATTGAGTCAATGATTTGTTGACTCGAGAACAGCTGCAATACGATCAGTCCAATTCGTGAATGAATTGTTTGATGTGAGTTGTGAACCGATTTAACAAGATAATTGAAAAGAATCAGTTCGTGCACGAATCGGACACCGCTTTTGCGTCTCTGAGCATGTGACGATTTCTTCATTTTAAAATAAGAAGTAACGATATGTTTTATTAAAAATGTAGTGGAGTAAAAAGTATGATCTTGCTTTGGAATGTAGTGAAGTAAAAGTAAAAGTTGCTCAAAATAAAAATACTTGAGTAAAGTACAGATACTTGAAAAATGTACTTAAGTACAGTAACGAAATAAAACTACTTCGTTACTGTCTACCACTGCTCTTTACATTAGCCTTTTGCTTGACTACGTTATCAAACAGCTAATAATGTGTTGCTAATGTTACACAAACTATATTCCCGTTCACCATGTCAGAGTCAGACAGCTGCCTTCTAACAATCAGTATCCTTATAAACGCTTTAACAACTCTGAACGTCAGTGGAGAAAGGCATCATAAAAACGTATTATACATCATACATCTGCTGTATTGCTACACGCTTGTTCATATCAACAGAAAAATATACCGGGATAACCTGGGATCTCTTGAGACTCCCCTGCTTCAGAGCGGTCATAGTTAATGATGTGCTGAAGCTTGCCCACATATTGACGTGATTGGTTACAAGGTAGTTTGTGATGTAAGAAACACTGGTGATTTCAAACCGCGGGTTTGAGACTGTCTTTGGTTCATGGCAGTTTTAAAGAGAAAATCCTCAGCAATGATGCTGACTGATGAATTTGCACATGGCTTGTCTTAAAGCATATTAAAAACACCACATAGACATAAACAACATTAAAAACTTGATTTTCACCACAGGGGGTCTTTAACTTCATTTTATTTCATCAGTGCAATGTATTATGGTATCATCTTCCCAGTACAATTTTACAATGTTTCTCTGAGCAGCGAAACACAAACAAGCTTCATGTTCTCCATTTTGGACTAGAAATGAAATCGGTTCATCTCAACGTTCTTTTTGTTTAGTTTTTTTTTGCATCTGTTAATGCGTACATTAATAATGATCTTTATACACATTAGAAGAAACAAAATGACCTTTTTTTAAGCACTTCACACATACAAGAAGAACATTATCTGCTACAGTAGTACACTCTAAAAAATGTTTGGTTAAAAACAACCCAAGTTGGGTTGAAAATGGACAAACCCAGCAATTGGGTTGTTTTAACCCAGTGGTTGGGTTAAATGTTTGCCCAACCTGCTGGGTAGTTTTATTTAACCCAACTACTGATTAAAAATGACTATATGGCTGGCTTAAAATGAATCCAAAATAGGTGAGAAATTAAAAATCAGACACATAATTACTAGAGGCAACAATAATAATCAAAAGGTGTACATTTATTAATAAGCAATTTAATAAATGTTTATTGTTTATTATTCATTATCTTATTAATAAATGCTCATTTATTAAACATATTAATAAATGTTAATTTCCAGCATATTTGGGGTTCATTTTAAGCAAGCAATACAGTAATTTTTATACAACAGTTGAGTTAAATAAAACTACCCAGCACGTTGGGCAAAAATTTAACCCAACCACTGGGTTAAAACAACCTAATTGCTGGGTTTGTCCATTTTCAGCCCAACTTGGGTTGTTTTTAACCCAGCATTTTTTAGAGTGTATGTTCTTTAGTTGAGGGCTTTGGACCAAACAGTACATACGAGACATAGTTTTGGTTTGGCGAAGGGCGTCTCATGTTTTCATTAAGGTGAGAGCAAAACCCCAAAATAGGACTCTTCATCGAAGACCTGGCACATTAATGCAATGCTATGTCAGTGCCTAGGAGAGCACATGCTATCAACAGGACCTAAAATTAGCTCACCTCAGCTCTTAATATTAATTGACTGATTAATATGGAATTGGGCCTACACCTAGACAGCTGCGCTCCATAGTGCAGCAAAGCATAACATACTTCATATGTAACATTATTGAAGAGTCAAGCACTCTCTAGACCTACAAAATACATTTAAAGGTGCAGTACACGATTTGTGAGAAACACTGTTGATATTTGAAATCAACCCTAACAAACACTTCCCTTCATTGCTCCACCCCCAAAATGTACAAGCATGCAATGCAAGAGTGGATGTCTCATTCAAGCTGAAGCATAGCAAAATAATGCATGAAAAATAAAGTAAAGATGATGAACAAAAATGAAAATACAATACACAAGTATATACAAGTTCATAGTTAGTCACCAACAGCACACACTCAAAACCAATGTTACTCACGTATGGAGAAGAAACAACGCAACCTCAGTGTCCATTTCAGGCCTTCCCGGTTAGTTCTCTCCTGCACTGGAAAGCTTTTCTAAAATTAACGCGGGTCTTAAAGCTCTTGCTTGATCATAGTCATTCTTTTCATACTGATATTCCTCTGAGCTTTTCTCTTTTGTAATGTCTCTTACACCGTGTCCTAACCAGACGCGATAAGATTCCAGCGACTAGCAATTTGACTGTTCACACTAGACGTGACGTGAAAATTAGAAGCTATAAATTCAATCAAAAACCACAGCCAATCAGAAGAGAGTGTGGGCAGGCTCTCTCGGCAAGAGCACAGCAGACACAATGAGATGGGCAAGTACTTAGTAAAATTCATAAATATTACACAATTTAAATATTATTTAAAGTACATATGTAGTGACTGAACCGATCTTTGTCATAGAATACACTTGTTTGTTCGCATTGAGTTGACAGTTTGAACGTTCTTGTGCCCATTTATTGATTTTCAAGATCTGAGGTGAATTAGCCAGTGTTGTTTTCATTACAGCTAAAAAGCTGGGAACACAGAATGATATTCAAATTCAGATTAGATGCTTTTAACATTAAACAAAGCACATAAACATTACCTGAGATTATCATTGTTATACTTTGTGTTGCTGTTTCAGCCGGTTGGTTAGGACAAAAACTCAGATTAACATGGAAAAGATACTTTTTATCGCGTGTCGCGGCGAGTCTGGTTAGGACACGGTGTTAGCCATGTCTCTTTCTACAGTCTTTCTTCATTCTATCTCCTCCCTATCATGAGTGGACACGCCCCCTACTGCTGACTGGCTCACTCTCTCTCCTCCCTCATCACGAGTGGACACATCACCTTACTGCTGACTGGCTCACTCTCTCTCCTCCCTCATCACGAGTGGACACATCACCTTACTGCTGACTGGCTCACTCTCTCCTTCCCCATCATGAGTAGACACACCCCCTACTGTTGAATGGCTCACTCTCCTCCCCCATCATGAGTGGACACACCCCCTTACTGCTGATTGGCTCACTCCCTCTCCTCCTCCATCATGAGTGGACACACCCCCTTACTGCTGATTGGCTCACTCTCTCTCCTTCACCATTAGGAGTGGACACACCCCCTACTGCTGAATGGCTCACTCTCCTCCCCCATCATGAGTGGACACACCCCCTTACTGCTGATTGGCTCACTCTCTCTCCTTCACCATTAGGAGTGGACACACCCCCTAGGCTCACTCTCCTCCCCCATCATGAGTAGACACACCCCCTACTGCTGAATGGCTCACTCTCTCTCCTCCCCCATCACGAGGGGACACACCCCCTTACTGCTGACTGGCTCACTCTCTCTCCCCCCATCAAGAGTGGACACAACTCCTTACTGCTGATTGGCTCACTCTCTCCTTCCCCATCATGAGTAGACACACCCCCTACTGTTGAATGGCTCACTCTCCTCCCCCATCAAGAGTGGACACACCCCCTTACTGCTGATTGGCTCACTCTCTCCTTCCCTATCATGAGTGGACACACCCCCTACTGCTGATTGGCTCACTCTCTCTCCTTCCCCATCATGAGTAGACACACCCCCTACTGTTGAATGGCTCACTCTCCTCCCCCATCACGAGTGGACACACCCCCTTAGTGCTGATTGGCTCACTCTCTCTCCTGCCTTATCATGAGTCACAACAAGTTTGTTGTGGTGCTCGGTCCAATCCACTTTCAGCAGCTTCACCACTTTCAGAAATTGCTTACTGCACCTTTAATGATAAACACACTGTCAAATCAGTTGTGTCGACCACAAAAGAACAATTCACTGTAGCTCAAACAGCAGAATATGGTGCTAATCATGGGTTTGATTTCTATGAATGCAATGTACTAAATGCAACATAAGTTACTTTGGATAACAGCATCTGCCTAATGCATAAATGTAAATTATACAAGATTTTTACATTTTCTGGTGGTGCATGCCTGTGTAAAACTCACCACCACAACGTTAGTGTGTTCTGGGTGGTTTCCAGATAATTTCTATGTAGTTATGAAGGTGTTCTGAGAAGTTGTTAGCATGATGGTATGTGGCTGCCAGGGTGGTTTCTAGGTGGTTAAATCAAAAGAGCCTGATATTCCTGGGTAAATATGTGCGATCTTTCCACTAGTTTTACTGTCAGCTAGGCAAAAACTGCAAATGTGTTCATGAAGAAAAGTAATAGCACACCTCAACAAGCCATATGATTTGAATGATTATTCATGTCCATAGCAAAACCAGTGCAGGACAATTTATGCAAAAAAAGTTATATATATCCCTGTCTTACAAAACAATTCTAAGTAAACTAAAATCTAAGTGTTGATTGTAGATTTTAATAACCAAATAAAATAAAAAAATGATTGAAAGACTGGTCGAATGTGAATTTAAATGCTTTCTTTTTCCCCTCTTAATTTCACAACTCTCACTTCAGGCGAAATCCGGAATTCTCATTAGGATCATAATAAGACGTCCTAATGGTGCAATTTATATCTTCTCTAAAAAGTACTGACCGCCTGAGTCTCACCATGAAGCTAATTAGCATGATCCATGACAGCTAGGGGAATTGAGGTCAGAGAAATCAAGATTTACAGATTAGATGAATTCTTCTGACCTATTTGGCGATCTTTTGCGATCCAAGACAGCCGTGATGCATTCGCTAAAGGAAAGAATTCAAATGCGACGTGAAATTCCTGCAGAGTTAACGGCTAGCATTAGCAGGTGCTAACTGTCCTGTGGATAATCACTGAGGCATAAAAACCACAGAAATCTGCATTCATCATAATGTGAAAAATATATAAACCAACCATAGTGCCAAATCAAGCCTGGACGCCAAAAAAGTCGACCCCTGCTGTAACGAAATGCTAAAAATGCGAAAACTTCTCTGCTTCTTAGTCGACAAGAATCTGGATAATGCTCCAAATATGCTCATCAAACCATTCAGACTGGGAGGTCTGTTTTGATTAAACGATTTCTTCCTATCCAACGCAAGGTTAAATAAAGCTGGAAGGGCTTCCAAACTAATAACTCTTTATCATAGACAAGATCAGTGTGATGAAAAAGCTAAACAAGAAAAACCTCATTCTTCTCTCCCTCCCGACATTCCCTCTAGGATATCGCTTACAACCACACACTCACATATGAGAAAACACAAGACGGGCTCCATCAGATCCAACACAACCCCTCTCTCATATAGAAGATTGCACCGAGACATCTTGCGCCATTGTGCTGGTGCCAACACAAGATGGCAGATATAAATAAAGCTGTGGCACAGCAAAATTTCACAGTTCATAGACCTTAAATGTTCTTACCATCGCTGAAAAGCACATCTGCAAGACCACATTTGAGTTATGACGTTTCACCCGAATGCAACTTCACTCAACTTTAGCAAGGTAGAAGAACAAGGTTCTACTAGGTAATAGAAAACACTTTTCTGTCACTTATGAGCTTATTAATTCATAGCGGAAGTGTCTTCGAACACCACACACAGTCTATTCTGACATAAAAAAGGCTTTTATTCACCCTCATGTTGCTTTCGTGCGGAGAATTTTCTAAAGAATCAGCTCTTGCTATACTATGACAACCTTCAAAAATGTCAAAAAAGCTCTATAACAGAACAAGCTACAAAAATATTGCTAGACATTTTACCACTTTTTTTCCAGGGAAAGGCTAATATAATATATTATTAAAGGGGACCTATTATGCCCCTTTTTACAAGATGTAATATAAGTCTCTGGTGTAACCAGAATGTGTCTGAAGTTTCAGCTCAAAATACCCCACAGATCATTTATTATAGCATGATGTAAATGCCCATTTTTGAGTGGAAGGAAAAACATGCTGTTTTCATGCATGTGTCTTTAAATGCAAATGAGCTGCTGCTCCCCGCCCCCTTTACAGAAGAGGGCGGAGCCTACAGCTCGTGCCTCGGATACTAACAAAACATCTGTTTAGTTCTGATTATCATCTCTATCGTGGGCACACTCACGTGACGTTGCAGTTCTTCATCATCATGAAAGTTGTTATTTACATGTGTTTTAAAGCTATATATCTGATATATGGTTTTCTGAGCACGCACACAGAAAGATGAAATTGATGCACGTGGAGAGCGAAGACTGGCCCGTGTGGTCCGATCCAGCAGACGAGCTACAGTAGCTCAAATTGCTCAAGAAGTTAATGCTGGTTCTGATAGAAAGGTGTCAGAATAAACAGTGCATCAGTTTGTTGCGTATGGAGCTGTATAGCCGCAGACCAGTCAGGGTGCCCATGCTGACCCCTGTCCACCGCCGAAAGAGCCAACAGTGGACACGTGAGCATCAGAACTGGACCACGGAGCAATGGAAGAAGGTGGCCTGGTCTGATAAATCGCATGTTCATTTACATCACGTGGATGGCCGGGTGCGTGTGCATCAGGGAACACATGGCACCAGGATGCACTATGGGAAGAAGGCAAGCCGGCGGAGGCAGTGTGATGCTTTAGGCAATGTTCTGCTGGGAAACCTTGGGTCCTGCCATCCATGTGGATGTTACTTTGACACGTACCGCCTACCTAAGCATTGCTGCAGACCATGTACACCCTTTCATGGAAACGGTATTCCCTGGTGGCTGTGTCCTCGTTCAGCAGGATAATGAACCCTGACACAAAGCAAAAATGGTTCAGGAATGGTTTGAGGAGCACAACAACGAGTTTGAGGTGTTGACTTGGCCTCTAAATTCCCCTGATCTCAATCCAATGGAGCATCTGTGGGATGTGCTGAACAAACAAGTCCGATCCATGGAGGCTCCACCTCACAACTTACAGGACTTCAAGGATCTGCTGCTAACATCTTGGTGTCAGATACCACAGCACACCTTCAGGAGTCTAGTGGAGTCCATGCCTCGATGGGTCAGGGCTGTTTTGGCAGCAAAACGGGGACCAACACAATATTAGGAAAGGTGGTCATAATGTTATGCCTGATTGGTGTGTGTGTATATATATATACACACACTTACAGTATATATATATATATATATATATGGGTTCAAAGTAGCACCAATTCAAAGGCTGATTATATGTCAGCAAACTCTGACGAGCAATTATACTTATATAATGTACAGAAATAGTAGGAAATTGTGAAACAAAGGAAACCGCTAGCTGATTAGTTCCGGTGAATAAAACTGCATGCTTTCCATCACCATTACCATTCAGTGAAAGCACCTTATTAAACTCATCTTTGAGATTCCTTGCTTGGCTCAAAGGCACCCAATGGAAAACATCTTGCAGGTTCAATATTTACATTGGCAAGTGTGTGCTAGCTTCATCTGCTCTATAATATAGAGCTCATTCACGTACATTCAGATTTCAAGTTCAGTGTTTCAAAGGAGGAATACAAAAAGTCACGGCTTGGACCTGGATCCAGAAGATGGAATATATCAGCATGTTCAAATGTTTGACACATTAAAAGTAAAGTTCTTACCCTCGGTGTGCACTGATGTGGAGTGTGCTGAGCTGAACGCCCGTTTATAATTCATTCCCTATGGCAGTGGTTCTGAAATGGTCAGTTATGACTTGAAAATGGGTCAGATCTGTTTCTGGTTGGCTGCTGACCACAGAAAGAAACAGTGCTAAATGCAAACAACAACATTTAATGAACTTTATAGCAAACTACAGAGAAAAAAAAATTGTATAAGGGAGACTAAAATGCTTCCGTTTTCATTTTGCATCTGTTTTGGCGAAGTGCCTCATGCATGGATTACCAGTGTTTGATTTTAAGGTCAGTTTTTTTAGAAAAAACATTTGGTACCGTATGTTTCCTGAAGCAAAACCAGATGGGAACCACTGCTATATGCTGTAGGAGGCTTGATGAGCAGCAGGCTCGCAATGGGAATTGCGGGATTGACAGCAGAGCAAGTGGAACGAGAAATGAGAGATGAATAATGTTGCATTTTTGCAACTGTAATTGTGCATAGAAATAATGAAATTATTGACTGCATATTGTTAGCAATCATAGACCACACTAAATACAACTGTGCTCATATCTCGCACCTTTCTTCTGCGTAAATGGGCAAATACAGAGCGCTAGTGCTTTCCATCAGGTCCTGTCCTCTCTCTACTGTCCCTACAAACCCATTTTGTTTCTTTATGACCGACAGTTAAAACACAACATAATGCTAGTCTCTTCAGAAGGGTAGTCACAGTAATAATAAACTGAGTGAGACTACTAAATTGCACAAACAGCTGGTGCTTCACTGTCTGTTTATAGAAATTCCTAAAATATGAGTATTACATTAGTCAATGATCCATTTATACTTGAAAGTGGTGACACGGGTTAAGTAAGAGGGACAGCATAGAACCAGATGTTTTAATGTCCTGAATAGACCAAGTGACCTGCGCACTGTGTCAATATCAATTTCACCCCAAGCAATCTCATGAACTTGTTGTTTAAAGACGTTTTCCTGCTGGAAGAGTCATATATGAGGAAAAACATGCCATAAAACATCAGCGAGAGAGCAAAAACATCATATGCAGCTGAATACATAAATACAAGCAACTTTTAAAACAAATCCATTTATCTTTGAGAAAAGTTGCACTCTCAAATCCAGAGACACCAATTGTACTACATCAAGCTAAACACACCAGCGATCATTAATCCCGCGGATCCAAACATTTGCTCAGCGTTTGGCCCTTCCTGTGCCTGCTGTGAAAGAGTTTAGTGATACTAATTCCCATGCTGCTAATTAATCCTCATGTAATTTTGGAAGTGAGAGCAAAAACGTAAACGAGATGAGATGAATATGAGTCTGCCGTGAATTATTTGGCGAGAAAAACGAACTAAGCCTCCATCTACCCCAAACGCGCCGCTTGGAAAATTCATTATGAACAATATTTTTCAAAGCCTAAAAAAAAAAGTGCACTTTCCAGAACAAAATGAATGAATGAATGAATGATATATCATAAAAAATGCAAATACATAAACCTACCTTTTAAATATATAATTACATGTATAAAAACAAACTAAATTATATTCAAATAAAACAACATTAACATTAAATGTTGTATATAATCAGGCATAACATTATGACCACCTTCCTAATATTATGTTGGTCCCCCTTTTGCTGCCAAAACAGCCCTGACCCGTCGAGGCATGGACTCCACTAGACTCCTGAAGGTGTGCTGTGGTATCTGACACCAAGATGTTAGCAGCAGATCCTTTAAGTCCTGCAAGTTGTGAGGTGGAGCCTCCATGGATCGGAATTGTTTGTTCAGTACATCCCACAGATGCTCGATTGGATTGAGATCTGGGGAATTTGGAGGCCAAGTCAACACTTTAAACTCGTTGTTGTGCTCCTCAAACCATTCCTGAACCATTTTTGCTTTGTGGAAGGACGCATTATCCTGCTGAAAGAGGACACAGCCACCAGGGAATACTGTTTCCATGAAAGGGTGTACATGGTCTGCAACAATGCTTAGGTAGGTGGTACGTGTCAAAGAAACATCCACATGGATGGCAGGACCCAAGGTTTCCCAGCAGAACATTGCCCGAAGCATCACACTGCCTCCGCCAGCTCGCCTTCTTCCCATAGTGCATCCTGGTGCCATGTGATCCCCAGGGAAGCAATGCACACACTCCCAGCCATCCACGTGATGTAAAAGAAAACGTGATTCATCAGACCAGGCCACCTTCTTCCATTGCTCTGTGGTCCAGTTCTGATGCTCACTTGTCCACTGTTGGCTCCTTCGGTGGTGGACAGGGGTCAGCATGGGCACCCTGACTGGTCTGCAGCTATGCAGCTCCATACGCAACAAACTGCGACACACTGTGCATTCTGACACCTTTCTATCAGAAACCGCATTAACTTCTTGAGCAGTTTGAGCTACAGTAGTTAATCTGTTGGATCGGACCACACGGGCCAGCCTTCGCTCCCCACGTGCATCAATGAGCCTCGGCCGCACATGACCCTGTCGTCGGTTCACCACTGTTCCTTCCTTGGAGCACTTTTGATAGATACTGACCACTGCAGACCGGGAACACCCCACAAGAGCTGCAGTTTTGGAGATGCTCTGACCCAGTCGTCTTGCCATCACAATTTGGCCCTTGCCCATTTTTCCTGCTTCTAACACATCAACTTTGAGGACAAAATGTTCACTTGCTGCCAAAAATATCCCACCCACTAACAGGTGCCGTGATGAAGAGATATTCAGAGTTATTCACCTCACCTGTCAGTGCTCATAATGTTTTGCCTGATATATATATATATATGGCTTCATGTGGTGGCCATTTATTTCCTTGTTTTGGACATTCAGTAAAGTCTAATTTTTTTACACATTGCATTCTTGAATAATTACTGAACCTGAATGTATGGAAATGGCAATGGATCTTTACTTTGTATATAAATGTTCACTTTTATGTGCTTCTCAGTTCCTGAATTAGGTGGATCGGGTCGGAGAGAGTGCAAATCGCAGCATTTGGCTGATCTCCAAACCACACAGTGCTGAAAAGCATCTGAATTAAAACAATGAATGGCCAACACACGCTCTCCTTCATCGTGTCAGGCTCTCAACGCTGAGCTAATGACAGAGGTCGGAGGATAATCAGCCATAATTAGTGCAAGGCAATCTTAATGAGACTGTTTTTCCTGACACCTAACGATGCCTGCAAAGAAGTTTGAAAACAATGAACAAGATGTATGACTATTACAATCAAGCCAATTAACTGCCAATTACTCTTTTTTAAGATAACTTGACTTAAACATTTCTTAATTATTGGTAATAGTTGTTGTTGGATTATTAATAACCAACATGAATAATGCATTTAACTGTGCCAAAAGCACTAAATCAAAAAAGTAATGCAAACTAGTAGATTTATTCAAACATGCAGCAACATATATAATAATATATCCTATTGGAGGTTATATAAAGATATTTACTGCCTTAAGTCACTGTATTCACATAACTAAAACAACACAAACTAGATACAGCACAAGTCCCTACTTCAATGTAAGTCTAAAAAGTAATAGCACATCTCTCTTGAAAAAAATGCATGATTTGAGGTACAATTCATCTGAAGTTACAGGCCAAAATGTTTTCATATTTTTAACTCCAAGTATTAATGCAATAGTAGTCATGCTTGCCACATTGAAAACCAAAAATGATCATGTGTCACCCAGAATCAGACTCGGTTCCGCAAAGTAAAACACAGTGTTGGGAGGGTCGCCTTCAGTCCCCTGCTGCCTTTACCCCATGGCCCAAATACATTAGCTTCTCACCCATTCCATTTCATGTTTCTCATTGCCAAAAGTCCGGTTTTATGCAAATCTGAGCCAAAAACAGCTCAACAGCAGCAGCAAACGATGATATGACCTCAATTGGTACATGTCGTCAGCCTTTGTTGCATTTATTAAATATAAGCAGAAAATTAGGCTACATTTCCCTAGTGATGTGATATCCTGAAGTCATTTCGCAAGGACATTAGGCCTGTTATTTTCCTCTTAGGTGCTAAAGGCAGGGGGATGTCAAGGGGAGAGGAGATTTCTTGGTAATGGTGAGGGGTTACACGAAAGATGGTTTGTATCTAAAGTGACATACAGTATATAAAATAACTGTAAATCATGTAGTTCCTCTTAAATTAAACCCTGGATCTGTGACTACCATCTTTAAGGTTTATTGTATTGTACAATTAGAGGGGACATATCAGGTGCTACAGGTTTACATCCGAACTGACAAGCATTACTATTACTATTGTTCACACCAGGGATGACAATTTGCATAAATCCCCATAATAGATTGTTGTTTAAATTAATCGCTTAATCATTAATCTACCTCTTAAAGGGTTAGTTCACCCAAAAATGAAAATTATTTCATTAATTACTCAAGATCATCTGGCTGATGTTTTTAAGGCCCTACCTCGTGCACAGATGATGTATATTAATAATATTCCTTTCAGTGCACCCTAATAAAGTCTTTTATCAGTTAGTAAAGACAGTTTCAAGTAATACTGCAAAAATGTATAAAACAAAACATCCTCTGTACCACCTTTAATGAGTGAGTCATTGAGTTTCAACTGATTCATTCAAACGGCTGATTCATTCAGGAACAAAGCATTTGACTGTTTTAATGAATCATTCTTTCAAACAATTTCTTTTCAACAGAAGAAAGAAAGACATGAACATCTTTGGATGACATGGGGTGAGTTAAGGAGTGAGGCTGAGGAATTAAATGATCAGGAAATTTTAATTCTGAAGTGACCTAATCCTTTAATAGTAGACTGCCATCACAAAGTTCATGGTTCCTTCAACAAACTTGGGTCACCCCCCAAGAAAAATAATGGAGCAAGTCTACAGTTGTTTTTACGGACACAGACTGTTTAAGAGACTTCAGGCTTTACCCTGCGCTTGTTGCTGCACCCTAGCAACGCTCGTTGGCAATCGCAGTTGGGTTTTGATGAGGATAATAAGGAGTAGACAGTCACTGGTGGATGGTCTTTGGCTGTGTCTCAGGGACTGATCTAAGGGACAATAAGCCCTTTTTTGTTAGTAATGCTGTTGGCTTTGGAACTAAAACTGCATCTGGTCAAGGGGAAGTTACTGCCTGACAACATCTGCTCGGTCTCAAAGACACTCTCAGTACACTGACTTTCATTCTCACGACTGTCTTCCCAACACTGTGAAAAAGAAAGAAAGCTCTATAATAGTGGTTCTTCAATGGTTCTTTGCAACACATTAGGTTTAGCAAGGAACACTCTTGGTATTAAGAACCATTATTAGGTTCTTGAGTTGGCTATATGGTTTTGTGGGTATTAAAAGCAAGTTGTTGATCGGTGTAAGTTAACTGGCACTATGGAACTTCCTATGGCATCATAGGAACTTCAAGAGCCTCACAAACACAGAAACATTCATCCTAGCAGTGAAAAAATAATTCATTAATCATAAAGATAAAAAATAAAGAAGGTTTAACGTCTCAAGACTCCTGCATTCTGTTCTAATCTGTCTTTAAAATGCAAGAACACTATGTGAATGGCAACTAATAGATTAAAAATCAACAACTATGAAGCGTGAAACATTTGACTTGTAAAATAGGGGTCCCCTGACAAACAGGAATCGCTGTTTTTTGGCATCACTAGAACTCAAATTAGCTCTTCTAATTTCTTTAGGGTCACCTATCCATTTAGGTTCCATCATATGGAACCTAAATCGATATTCAACCCAAAAATTAACATTCTGTCATCATTAATCATGTTGTTCCAAACCTGTATAACAACATTAGAGTCCAAAGACTTCCAGAACACATATTTCTTATTTCTCAAAACAGCTCCTTTTATGTCCCTACATTTTTAAAATGACATGAGGCTGAGTAAATGATGACACTGGCATATGACTTTGCCATCTCATAAGAGAAATAATGACTTGTTGACATATACTGACTTGTTTTGACACCAAAACATGCTCTTGTGACATTCCTCAGCTCAAAGGATTCCTCTAAAGACTGGGAATATTCTGATATAATCATAAAATATGTAAAACATAAAAGTAGATGCAACTAAATAAAAATATTTTTATTATATTAATATGACAAAAATGCTAGTAGAGAGTGGCATTTAAGTGCCATGTTTATAAAAGAATCTAAAATAAAGAAAGATGTGTAGCATAATAAGAATAAAGTCATGTAAGGTTTTGAAAATAATCTCAAAATAGGACTTCTTCAAGAAAAAAGTCAGTTTTGAGAATAAAGTCAAAACTTTAGGAATAAAGTTGTAACATTACAACATTAAAGTAGAAATATGATGTTAAAGGGTTAGTTCACCCAAAAATGAAAATAATGTAATTAATGACTCACCCTCATGTCGTTTCACACCCGTAAGACCTTCGTTAATCTTCGGAACACAAATTAAGATATTTTAGTTGAAATCCGATGGCTCAGTGAGGCCTACATAGTGAGCAATGACATTTCCTCTCTCAAGATCCATAAAGGTACTAAAAACATATTTAAATCAGTTAATGTGAGTACAGTGGTTCAATATTAATATTATAAAGCGACGAGAATATTTTTGGTGCGCCAAAAAAAACAAAATAACGACTTATTTAGTGATGGTCGATTTCAAAACACTGCTTCATGAAGCTTCGGAGCGTTATGAATTAGTGTGTCGAATCAGCTGTTCGGAGCGACAAAGTCACGTGATTTCAGCCGTTGGCAGTTTGACACGCGATCCGAATCATGATTCGATACACTGATTAATTTATGCTACGAAGCTTCCTGAAGCATTGTTTTGAAATCGGTCATCACTAAATAAGTCATTATTTTGTTTTTTTGGCACACCAAAAATATTCTCGTCGCTTTATAATATTAATATTGAACCACTGTACTCACATGAACTGATTTAAATATGTTTTTAGTACCTTTATGGATCTTGAGAGAGGAAATGTCATTGCTCACTATGTAGGCCTCGCGGAGCCATCGGATTTCCACTAAAATATCTTAATTTGTGTTCCGAAGATTAACGAAGGTCTTACGGGTGTGAAACGGCATGAGGGTAAGTAATAAATGACAGAATTTTCATTTTTGGGTGAACTAACCCTATGAGTAAAAGATGTAAGTTTTACATTTTAAATAAAATGCTTAAAATACTTGTTTACTCAATACTTGGAATTTTAGTGGTTCAGGAGAGAAGTTGCTTAAATGGCATTTCCTTATGAGAATCTGTTGGTAATGTCATCATATAAACTGATATATATATGATGTTCTCCTATGGCATCGTAGTAACTTCTTAACTATGGCCTCGAGCTTCAAACCCCTTTATGTGTAAGAGAAGTCATGATTCATTCCACTCTCCACAAAGGCTTCACTACAGATATACAAGACATACCACAGGGAATAACCAAGCAATCACTGAATGGAAGATAACACTGACACAAGATGATGCTCGATGCTGCCCAGGCTTGCATGTGGGTTTTGAGGGGAAAATTAAGGGTTGCTAGCACAACCAAATACATGTGTCAAGAATTTAGAAGGAGTCTGTCTAAAGAGGAGGTGGTTTTGAGAATACACAGAATCTGATGAAAGCTGGCTCATCGAACTAGACCAGAACATCTTTCCTGCATTAGAGATTTTCCAGCACCTAGCATGAAGAGGAACTGATATCATAAATAAGGTATGTTAACATGCTGTCAGAGTGAGTGGATGTTCTGTTTGATGTGCAATTCAATTGTATTCTCTTCGTGTCTTAAACATTAAACCATCATTTCCTATTTATCCAAAATCTAAGTTTACACACTTCAGACAAGGACATCTGCGTTTTGAATATATATCAACAACTTAGTCTTCGTGAAAACATACAGTACTTGACAGTATCGCTGGTGCTAATCATTTTGAGGCTCTATACACAAACAGATACTTCCAACGAGTCCAATGACTTCTTCAACAGACATGAGAAATAACAAACACTCTTCAACTGCTAAAATACCTCAAATAGTCCTTGAACAACCAAGTGTCAAACATACACAGTCAACTAATTAGATACTGGCATGTGGAAAGAATACAGAGCAAATACCATTAATCAAATATAATTAAATATTAAATATCGCAGAGAAAATATATCAGCCCTGTAGTTATTATCAGTATTTAGTAAAGCAAGCAAAGCAACAACAGACTTAGTTCAACTGCAGACACATTGTAAACTGATTTTCTTAAAAAGGTGGTTAATAATGATTTATATATTTATTAGTTAGTTAGTGTGTAATGTTGCTGTTTGAGCATAAAAAGGAACAAACTTCTTCCCGGGTTAGTGACATCACAAACCCCAAAACCTGCCCCCGAGAACACACAACAAACGTCCAGTTTCATTCTACAAGTTGTAACTTCTTCCTGAGTCTCTCCATCAGTATCGACTCCGGTTTGAACAATGAACACCGTTACTGACAATCCTCATTTTGGCTGCGTGAGATTCTCCAGCTTTGTTGTTGTTGAGCAACCGAAACACGACCCTCCGACCCTCTTCTGGAAAGGGGGCCGGGAGCAGCAGCTCATTTGCATTTAAAGGGACACACACAAAACGGCGTGTTTTCGCTCACACCCAAATAGGGGCAAATTTGACAAGCTATAATAAATTATCTGTGGGGTATTTTGAGCTGAAACTTCACAGACATATTCTGGAGACACCAGAGACTTATATTACATCTTGTAAAAGGGGCATTATGGGTCCCTTTTAGCATTTTCTAATGTACTCCTAGGGTTGGGAATCGAAAATTGATTCCAATTCTGGAATCAAATACTTAAGGTCAGGAATCGGATACTTGTTATAAAATAAAAATGTTGATTCTTCTCATTGATTCCTTTGTGTTCATTTTAATATTATTTTTAACCACTCAAGCACTAGACGTGCATACAGAAACCCGCCTCTCATACTGAATATTGCGCACTACTGAACTGAGTTTTCTTCCAAGTCTTTTTTCACTTGAAAGGACAAATACACACAAAAATATGTCAAAATAACCTTGTCAACAAAGTCGGTTTTGTCTCAAATGAACATAACAGTTGACAAAGACAACGCATGTGTAACAGTGTATTGGATCAGTGCAGCTCTTATAGTGAAAGCAGCCTAATATACCTGCTGCCGTATCTATAATAACCTTAATCAAACAACTAAAGACAAAGAAAATTCACTTGCTGATCTTGACTGAATAACTTTTGTAGCTATATTTGTAATGTATATTTTATTCATAAAGTGCAGTGTTATTTTACATTTGATTTCAGTTTCTGTTACCTGAATATGTGAAAATCTTAAAACACTGTTTATTTCAATTGTATCTTTGTTCAGTTGTATTTATTTGTGCAATTGCTAATTTGTTTATTTGTTTTTTTAATTTCTGAGTGTTTACTTGTCTCATATCATTACTTGTCTTTAGTAATGATTGAAATGTAGATTAGTGAAGCTAATTGTTTTTGCTATGATATTTTCAAACCATAGTTAAAAGTTGTGTAAGTGTTCTTTAGCCTGTTGATTTTCGTTCATGAGATTCAGCCACAATGAAATGTTTTGCAATAAGACTAAATGTGAATGATACCTAAGTATCTTTGTTTTTTTACGTAATTGAAATCGAAATTAGGAATCGATAAGAATTAGAATCGATAAGAAGAATCCCAATAGGAATTGTTAAAACTCAAACGATACTCAACCCTGTTGCAGAAGGCTAAATGGATTGAGTTTGGCATTCCACATGCCAAACAAAATACAACAGTAAATTACTAGAAAGCAATGGCATAAGCAAGTTAGCAGGCTAAATATGTTTAACCTTAATGGAGTTGGTGGGAAACACATGGTAAAAAGACTCCACTTCGCTTGATCATGAATTGCTTTTTGAGTAAACCAACAAAAACAAGCCTGCCTGTTCTTTTGACTAACGCTGATTAACTGTACATTCTTACTGCATATCGCCACCTACAGGCATTTTGCACAATCAAGCTCTACTCTTCACAACGTTAACCGCCAAAACTCCAACATAACAACCTCCTCTAAATCCCAACATAACAAAGCATTAAACTCCAACAGCTCTCCCTCTATTCTCAGCTTGCTCAAAAACACATAAAATAGCACCTAATTTCAACATTTACTCTCCCCATCTAGTCTCATGCAAAGCATGCTGGGAACTACAAATCCTCTGCCCAGTTTCAGTAATGCTACGTTAACACTAATGGAAATTATTCAAGAAGTCCCAACACAAATGAATAGAGTAAACTTCTGTTTTTCAAATGTAAATGGACTGCGATTGAGCAAAATCATGTCCTCTCATTCAGTGTATTCACCGTGTGCCATAACCTTTCCACATGATCCATGGCATTTTAATTCTAGCAAGATATAAAACCTCTTAAGTTACATTCGTTACAGATATACACGCTTCACCGAAACAGGAAGAATGACAAGTTCGTAAGTGAACCATAAGTGAACAAGAAGTCAGGAGAACAGAGGCAGAGCCAACAGTGTGTGTGTTGGAGAAGAGCCGCAGTCCTTCTCTTCCAGCCCCACAACTTAACAGCACACTAATACAGATGTGCAGGGCTCTGCTTGTAAATCTCCCCGAATCAGGAAATACAACACAACTGGAAATTTCAGCAGAACGTATTACAGCCGTATCAGCTTGCGCAGCAACCGCTGAACCCTGACGACTGTCAGGTCTGGGAACTGAGAAATGAGAGGACCACAGTGCTCTATCCCAATATGTCCTGCTGTACACCTCCCTATGGGCGGAACGGAACGCTGCTAACGCTCAGATTTGGTTTGCAATGTAAAATGTTTCAGATTTAAGAATCAGCATGATTTTCAGTCTATAAAACCTGTTCAAATACTAGACTGTTACACTTTTCTTCATGGAGAAATGACTATACCAGATAGATCAGCATAAAACCAGCACTAACCAGGAAAACCAGCAAGGATGTGCTTGTATATACTTGAAATACCACCTCTTAAATATCATTAAAGTTAGTGAGGATAAAAATCCCATAGCAGGTATTTTATTTTATTTTATTTTTATTTATTTTCTTTCATTCAAGTAGAGGACCCAGCAAAACTGTCAAAACAAACCTTGGTTTGGCCGCGTTCAAACTATGCAATATATATATATATAAATGCTTCAAGTGACTATGATAACTTGGATTTCAAAAACCATTTGATGAGACCAAAATCCAATGAAAGATACAGACACATGCCATGTTTGGCCTAGATTCCTGTCCGGTCACTGCCGTGACCAGTGCCAACTAAACTAAACACACATTGCCTGATCTGAATGTGCAGCCCTAGACAGGCTCTGTTCAAAAGCCGAACGAGCTGCCATGTAGGCAGAATTTTAAAGGGATTATAAGCACGCTCTAGATCAGTGTTGTTATGGTTAACTAAAAATAAAAATAGTTTTCAGTTGAAATACGTTTTTGTCGAAGTGCTAAAATTACTAAGACTAAAACTTGCCCAGATAGCCCAGTCTCTTGTGATTGGTAGACTCTGCTCTGATTGGTCAGATGGCCCAGTCTGTCGTGATTGGTCTACTTCTTACAGCACGTTTTGTGTGTGAGCCTGGTTTCTCCCAAGGTTTTTTTTCTCCATTCTTATCACTGTTTGTCATCTGATGTCACCTGATGGAGTTTGGGTTCCTTGCCGCTGTTGCCTTTGGCTTGCTTAGTTGGGGACACTTGATATTCAACAATGTTTTTGATCTGCCTACATTAACACCATTGTATGCAAACAGAACTGAGCTGGATGATGACATCACTGTTTTCTCCATTGTTGATATATAAATAAATGAACTAATTATTGATTTTTACAACCGAATGAATCAGTACTGAATTTACTTAAGCTGGACAAAATGATTCACCAGTTATCACTGTAAAGCTGCTTTGACACAATCTGCATTGTAAAAAGCACTATATAAATAAAGGTGACTTGACATTTTGGAAACTAAACGCCCATTACAATATCTGAATTTCAGCTCCAGATCTTTCTCTGCACTTGAATACACAGTGATACGAACAGTAACGATGGCGTTGGTTTAACACTCTGGGGTCTGACGGTCACGCCGGCGATACATCGCGGTTTTTTTCTTACCAGTGTGAAAGAGACTCAAAATACTCCATCAATGTTGCACATATAATTAAGAGTTATACACCATTTTAATCTGTGGAATATCTTCTTTTATTTGTGTACACTCAGAGTAAAAACAAAATGTTGTGCTTTTTGTAAAATAAAGAAAACTAACATGATGCGTGATCTCTCGTCTCCCTCTGAACGAAGTCCAATCTGATAGTTCTCAGAAAATGAACTGTAACTTAGTGAAT
>RJVU01071319.1:1340276-1354101 GCA_003731715.1 Anabarilius grahami
CCCTCTCTGCCTGGGTACGAATCCCGTGAAAGGCGACTGACGGCAAAAAAAGAGAGATCTAAACGAGCTGTAAAACGGTACGATCGCGGACGCTTCTTACGTCACGTTTGCTTTTGTTAACGCTATCGGGTAGGTTTAGGCGTAGCGTCGATGGGACATTATTTTAAAACGAAACGGAGCGCGAATGTCAAATCGAGAACCGTGGCGATTCGTCTCAAAAGCAACGTCATAGAAACGTACCGCATTCACCCTATTATCTGCTCCGGCAAAAAAAAAAAGAAAAAAGAACACGCTTTTGGCGCCGCTCAGTGGACATTTCAGAGCGAAACCGCAGCGATATGTACTCACTGGTACGTATTTCGCGACTCGCGAAAACGTGCCCACGGGTACGTTTTCGTCATGAGACCAGGTTGTTTATAACATGAGATTTCGGCCAAACTGAGCACCTACAATAATCTTTATAATCTATAAGTTGATGAAAATGTAATGCGATGTACTTATTGGCTCAGATGAAGCCGTTCTAATGACGGACAAAGCATGTAGGGTGAGTTCAGGTTGATTGGGACACTAGGAAAAAGTAACCTAATCAACCTGAATTAACCCTGTTTGAAATTCACTGGCAAAAAACATTGCAACTCCATTTGAGCTTGATTTTGGTAAAATGTTAATAATATAATGACAAATGCAAGTGTTTTACCATATATAAAGCTACAATATCAATTTGAAAACAGTGTTTCATTTGTCAACAAAAGCCTCTAAGTCCATAGAAGAACCCAGAAGACACAAATCGAATCGTATGATTTCAAGATGAATGACGGTGTGCGTATGAGCCGACTTTAAATTGCCGAGCTGCAAGTTATTATCATGTTTTGTCCATCGTTACAGTGGCAATGACAGGATTTCGCGAGTAGCAAGTGAGTCATTCCACGAAACCGGTACGATTTGAGTCCCTCTGACCTTTTTCAGTGTATTTCATCTATTAGGTCACCAAAATATATATTTAAAAGCTTTTTGTATTAATTGAAATGCTTTCTTTAATAATGTTTAAAAACATGACATACATTTTATCTTCATATTAGAAATTATTTTGTTTTTTTCAGTTACACACCACCTATTTTGTCATGTCCCTCAAAGGCCTTCTATGAAAATGCACTTGGGATATGAATAATAAAATGAGAAAAAAGCCCATTCATTTTGCCATTCCCATAAATATCCATCTGTGCTTTTTTGCTGGTAATGTTTTTTTTTTTTCTAAGTAAATTCATGATTAATCATTATTTACATTATTTATATCACATTATTTAGTTCCGTACCTCAGTAACCCCTCAACCCCATTACACAAACCATTCTCCACATATAAAAATAATAAACTGATACTTATGTGACATCATTAACAGGAAGTGACATCATAGAAGTCTTCTGAACAACATTGTGAGCAGACACAGGCAAGTTACCACCTTCTTTAATAATTATAACTCAATTATGTTGTGAAATTGTGTTTGTCAAGCTTAACGACTCAACCCCGTTACATCAATTAAAGATAAAAAACTTCTACTTGTGAAAATTATCTTTGTTATGTCAACATTATTCATGATTTCGTAATATCATGCATGCCATGCGCTCTCTATTAATTCACTAGATTTAGAGCAGTGGCTTATTTGGGCAAAAAATCACAACCCCGTCACAGTCAACCCCGTCACACCTACATTTTTATTTATTTATTTTTTGTTAAGTTTATGAAAAAGTAATTTAAAGTTAGTTGAATTCTGTCTGAGTTCAAATTCTGTAGTAAAGCCTTTGATCAAAAATGATGAGGTTTCGGACACAAAAAGTGTCCATTTCAGGCTTTATAGCAAAAGTGTGAGATTTTATGTAACTTTTATATTTGCAATTACTGAATTAGTGTGAGGGACATCTGATTAATAGGAAAATGTTGATTTTCTCACAAATACATTTTATAATAATATTCAGAGAGCTCCCATAGTGTCCATAACTTAAAATAAAGATAATAATAGGGATTTGATGCCTGAGATGGGAAAATATGTTTTTTTCATTAATGTTGTAGGGTGTTCAGAAAAGTAATACATTTTGGTAAAAAAATCTAAAAATGTGTAAGTCCAAATCATACCAGTTTCGTGGAATGCAACATTGGAACAACATTTGCTTAGTTTCAAGTAAACCTGTTTAACTGTTCGTTAATGCAAATATCTTATCAGCCAATTACATGTATTCATTACTTCCATGAGCTTTTCTACCTTAAATTAATACATTGCTTAAATTAATACATTGTTAGCTAACTGCGTGATTTGTATATGTAAATTTCTGAAATTACATAATTTGGACACAGTCACCTCTGTTAACAGATTACTCTAAATTTGAATGTAGACACATGTATTTTCTGCTTTGGAACGATATGTATTGTGAAAAGCGCTATCCAAATAAATGTGAATTGAATTGAATTGTATTTTGATAAAGCAATGGGTTCAAACCCAGCAAATGGAAAACTGTTAATGCTAAGGAGACAAATGAAATGGAATGGAAATAGCTGCACTTTATTATGCCAAGTTATATATATACAGCATATTTGTTATCCATCTTTTTTATTGGACCTGCAGGAGAAAACAATCTGCCAAAAGCAGCACGCTCTTTGTCCTAATTCTCTGAACATAAAATCCATGCATAACAAAAATATCTATTGCTGTTTTGCTCTTCTAACCCAAAACTGAGTGTGTGCGACTGTTACAGAGTTCAATTTCTCTATCATATTTAATAAAAATTTGACTTCAAAGCAGACACAAAGCATTAATGCAACCAAAACACATAAGATAATGTCCTTGATGTCAAATGTAAAATCTGAATCCTGAAGTAAAACCAGTTTTAAAACCACTGAGCCTACTAGGAGACTTCTGTTAAAATGTTCACAAATTACATTGACACCAGCCTGTATCCACACAGCGTTACCATGGAAACCTCATATTCAAGCGGTGCCGCAGATGTATCAGGCTGCATTACCGTGAGCTAGACCTGATGGGAAACTAATCAAGGTGTAAGTCCCGTAAGGTTAATGAACCCAGGTCCCTGTCAGTAATGAAGTGCTCTGGACACGTTCCACAGCTTTTATGTGGAGAGCTCGGTGAAACCACGGCCTGGCTGCAGGACATACACTCTCACTCTTTCATTTGTGCAGACCACAGTCTGCAGTGTGTGGAGGAGAAGACTTCAACATCCGACAAGCCCGTCACAGCTGACGAACGGCAGTTGCAGGGGATGGATAATGTGTGCTAGACACGTACAGTACACACCCTTGTTGAGCATGAATCGTTCTGAATTAATAACACCGTCCTGGCATCTTATTTACTGAATGAAATCCAATACTTGTTTCCTTTGTACTAATTTTGGGGTCCTGTTTCCAAAAACAGTGCCGGTTTTGCTCTAGCATATTACATGCTCTCGCAAATTATGACGTGCTTTTTTTAGCATTTTTGATTTAAACAACCATTTTTTAGGAAGATATGGAAGCCTGTTTCCACCACCAAATAAAAAATAAAAATCGCAATTCGCAATTCAGATTTTTTTCTCTCAATTGCGAGTTTACATCTTGCAATTCAGACTTTTTTTCTCAGAATTGCGTGATATAAACTTTCAATTGCGACTTATAAAGTCAGAATTGCGAGTCAGTCTTTTGTTTCTCCTCAAAATTGGACTTTATAACTCACAATTGCATGTTTATATCTCACAATTCTGAGAAAAAAAGTCAGAATTGCGAGAAGAAAAGTCAGGATTGTGAGATATAAACTTGGTAAGAAGGTAATTGCGACTTATTTATCACAATTCATCTTTTTTTTTGCAATTGCGAGTTTATAGCTTGCGATTCGTACTTTATAACATGCAATTTTGAGAAAAAAAGCTAGAATTGTTAGTAGGGGTGTGACGATGCATCGTTATTAGGGGTGTGACGAGATCTCGTGTCACGGGATCTCGCGAGATTAAAATGTGCCGTCGAGGCGAAAAGTAGTCTCGTGATATTGCCATGACAGAGTGTTAGGATGATTAGGACAGAATATGCCACCACTACGTTTACATTACGCCTCCACTGTTGTTTTGCTTTGTATTTAAATAAAAAACATTTAATTCAGTTGGATAACGGTCGCAGCCGCTCCATATTTACAGAGCACGCGCCACCGCAAAAGTGAAAGTAAACGCGAGTGCGCATTCAAACGCGATTTCAATACCATGCATTTTGAAAGCGGCTTCCTGATGAATACAAATATCTCTCAATATGAAAGCTGTTTTAGGCTGGGCAGTGTAGTTGTAACCATCTCTTAGCTCTGTATCAATGAAAAATTTGGTCTTATTTGCACTTTGAATATTGAGAGAGTGCGATTATGATTGCACTTATTGTAAAGTGTTACCATAAAAACGAATAACAGTTTTCTCTTAATCTTATTAAGCACAAACAGTAAAGTTTCATTTGTTAACATTAGTTAATGCACTATGAACTATCATGAACAATGAATGACTATTTTTATTAACTAACATAAATAAAGATTATTAAATACTGTAGCAAATATATTGCTCATTGTTAGTTGATGTTGGTTAATACATTAATGTTAATAAATGAGACCTTATTGTAAAGAGTTACCATTTTTATTTATACTGTTTTTATTTCTATGATCAGTTTGTGGAAAGGAGTTCAGTTAGGAGGTCAAAAGTTGTAGAAGCTCATAAATCATGTACAGTAAGGTCTGAAGAGACTGAAATCATACAGAAGAGAAGTCAGTCAGTTGAGTTAGTGGCAAAACCTTTTACAGTACTTGAGTATTGTTGTCTTTTACTGCATATGATAATTCATACTCAGAAAGTAGAACTGAAATGACATTCATTACAAGATGATTAGTTAAAACATTTCAAATACACCTGCAGAATATTTTTCTAGTCACGTATTTCGCCATTGAGGATTTCTTAAAAATAGTGTGTAAAATCTTGTCTCGTCTCGTTCTCGTGAACTCAATCTCTCGTCTCGTCTCGTCTCGTGAGCTACCTGTCTCGTCACACCCCTAATCGTTATATCGATATAAATATGTATCGTGATGTAAACGATATGATTCGCAATATATTTTTATCCAAGGCTCAGCTTACTGTATTTATAAGGTATAATTCACCCAAAAATGTAAGTTCTGTCATCATGTACTCACCTTCATGTCGTTTCAAACCTGTACGATTTTTGTTCATCTTCCAAACACAAATGAAGATATTTTTTAATGAAACCTGAGAGATTTCTGTCCCTCCATTTAAAATACATTCCTCTAAAATTTTAAAGGGTTCATATCACACACAGTTTTGGCCAATCTCATGTTAATCTCGAGTACCTATAGAGTATTACTGCATCCTTCATATCTCAGAAGAGTCTTTAGTTTTATCAGATTTATAAAAGACAGATACAGCTGTACCAATTCTTTCCAAAAACAGTTGACCTCCTGGAGGCGTACCGTGGTGGGCGGAGCTAAAGAGTCACGACACACACAATACATCATCGCATTATCCCTGAAGCACATTGATGGGCGTGCTCTTGCTCTGGCTCTGGTTGATGTTTGTGCATGCTCTTCCATCATACAAGGCCATACTCAAAACAAAAAAAAAAACTATCCGAAACTTATACGAACCCTGAAGTAGTGTATTTGGCACAGAAATACTCCGTCACATCCAACTCATTTTTTGAAACTTTGGCCATGTTTAGCATGAGAATCCAACTCTTTAACAGTGTAAATAAGTCAGAATGTATGAAATAGCATTAGACGTCCCCTTTAAAAGTAAAAATAATCAATCGAGTCCTCTAATCCAAATCCAAGTCTTCTGAAGAGACACGATGGCTTTATATGATGAACAGATTTACAACAACGCGCATAATGTAGTAAACACGGATGTTCAAATGCTTGATTGGCGTGCGAAAACAACATGCAAGTAAATGGAGACAAAATTCACATTTTTGGATGAACTAACCCTTTAAAGTTTGGGAATAGTCATTTTGACATGCTTTGCGATTAGAACTGTGATTAACTGTCATTGGGGACCAGGACCAAGTTCAAGTCTATTTAAGTCTACCAGCCCAAGTCCATACCAAATTTTTAATCTACAGTACATTTTTTGTTAACTTTTTAGCATATGTCTTAGAAGTAATGATCATTTAAAAAAATCTTGTGGTTTGTATCAAATTGTGACATGAGTGTATCGTCACACCCCTAATTGTCAGATATAAACTCACAAGTACTAAAGGTAATTGCGACTTTTTTCCTTGCAATTGTGACTTATCTCACAATTCAGACTTTTTAAGGCTTTTTAAGGTTTAGGTGGTTTACTAACTCCAAACAGCAACATAAAATGACACATTTTGTCATTAAAACCTAAACTTGGTATTTAAATGCTATTATTATTCTGATAAGTGCATTAAAACAGATACATATTATAGATATATATCAGCAGAATTCAGCGGAAATCAGCAGAATTGCAGAGCAAAACTAAGTGGGATGTGTGATAGTGCAAAGCATCATGTCTAGATTGACACATCACAATGTTTACCAGCAAAGGAAAACCACAGACACAGTGAAGACAATCTGCACAACATCAAGCAACACATCGGTGAAAAACAGATGCAGAGCTATGAAAATCCTCCCATCATGAAAGAATTCCCAGCAGTGTGTGAAGAAAAGAGTCAGCTAACCAAACTTTTCGGCTCTCTCATTGATGTGTGCATCTATCCCGAGCTTGACCGCCTAATGTCATCAATCAGTTAATCAGCTGCCTAAAGGCAGGCGGATCTCATACGGCTGCAGATGAAGTCATGAGTAAACCATCAGTCCCTGCTGAAGATCAGCCTGCTACGAGGAGCAGAGACGGCAGTAATATCATTAGCTTGGCAGAAAAAATGCCAAAATCATCTCAGGTCATCTTAGCAACAATTAAAAAGTAATTATGCATTTCCTGAACTAAATAGCAGCATAAATAATAGATCGGATTTGGTATATTAGGCTTCTGTTTGAGGAAAATGTCATGACAATGAGCATATGTGTTGTTAAATATTTTAAATATCTACTTCAGTCATGAAACTCTAGAGGGCACAGGCTGACCGGTCCTTTACATGCAAGCATTACCGCATACCACAAGCTGATTGGCCTCAGCTGATCCTGCAGCCAATGAGATTGCCTGCTCAACATTCTGGTTCAATGTTTCCTGTAGGCTAGTCCTGCAGCGCAGAGTCGACGTGACTGCAGTGGTTTATGTTATGAAGCGACAAGAATACTTTGTTGCGTAAAAACAAAACAAAAATAATGACTTATTTTTCTCTTCTCTTCCCTGTCATTATCCTTACCAGTGATGGGAATAACGGCATTATAAATAAATGGCTTTACTAACGGCGTTACTTTTTCAGTAACGAGTAATCAAACAAATTACTTTTTCCCCCGTTACAACGGCGTTACCGTTACTGACAAAAAAAATGCCGCGTTACTATAATTGAGCTCACTGAAGCGGTTTTCATCCGAGTAGGCTCCCTCTCAGCCATAGGACCTGCAAAGTTTTTTCTCTGGTGTGTGTGTTGGACTAGTAGTTGTTCATTTAAGCCATTAGTTGACTAATCACATTTATATTAATTATATTTCTTAAATACTTGAGAGAATAAACCATAATGAGCGTTTATGTAATATAGGCTATATAGCACTCAAGCGCATGCATAAAGCTTGCCATAAAGAACCGGCAAAAGTAATGATTATGAATGTGACAAAAACAGTAAGGAGACATTTTAATTGTTTATTAATAAACTAATGTTTTCTGAATCCGTGTCGGCTGCAAAGATGAAGTTGACATTGCTGACTCTCATTATCTCCGTGGAAGCGCTTAGAGAGAAAATGCACATTTCATTCGGATTACATAATCAGAGAGTAACCTATTTCTTATCATTTTTAATTATTTAATTTAAAAGTAGACATTTTAAGCTTTCTATAGATATATTTCTCATGTCTGTGAGGCAAGCAGCCGCTGAGTTTCGGATCATTTAGCCTGTAAGACGTGCTCCAGTTCACGTGCAAGTGATCACGCCAGCGCCATGATTATATTGTCATGATTTAATTTTCTGCTGTATTTGCTTCTTATTTATTAAATCCAGGCTATTGGTTGATAAAACATTGATTAAAATTAAGATATAATTTTTACAAAACGAAATTCACTTTAAAGAAAGGCTTTCTACAAAACAAAACTTAATGAAGTGGTCAAAATCATGTCTGACCCACTCCATTTCTCCCGATATATTGCGCATCTTATGATGCATCCTATCTTACTCATGTTGTTCACTTTTCATAATCAAATAGATTAATTTAAAACATAACATTAAACAAATAATAATTTATTTTTTTGAACATATTTAATATTGGGGGCATCCAAGTTAATTGACATATTTGATTTTTTTGTTTAAGTAACACAATAGTTACTTTCCCTGGTAATTAGTTACTTTTATAACTCAGTTACTATTTGTGAGAAGTAACTAGTAACTGTAACTAATTACTTTTTTAAGTAACGTGCCCAACACTGATCCTTACGCAGGTGACGCAGTAAGCACAGTGAAGGCTTCAGTGTTTATGTCCGAATGCCAGCTCAGTATTGGCCAAAGCTGATCATGTGACCAGCACGACACATGCGTGTGATGCAGACACAGGAGCCGGCCAATAATGAGTCGGCGTTCTGACGTAGAACCTGGAAGTGCTGGACGTAAACAACGTATAAGAATGACACAGAAGAGAAGATATTGTTGAATAAAGTCGTTTTTGTTTTGTTTTTGCGTACAAAAAGTATTCTCGTCACTTCATAACATTAAGGTTGAACCACTGCAGTCACATGACTGTTTTAATGATGTCTTTAGTACCTTTCTGTGCCTTGAAAGTGTTGATTGTATTGCTGTTTATGGACGAGTCATATACCTCTCAGATTTCATCAAAAATATCTTAATTTGTGTTCGGAAGATAAATGAAGGTCTTACGGGTGTGGAACGACATGAGGGTGAGTAATTAATGACAGAAATGTTCATTTTTGGGTGAACTATCCCTTTAAATACATAGCGCTGCATCTCACTTCAGAGTTTCTGTCCTCCGGAGGTCGCATTTGAAGGCTGCATACGTCATCAATGAGATGATATGATATGATATGATATGACATATACAGTACAGTCCAAAAGTTTGGAACCACTAAGATTTTTTATGTTTTTAAAAGAAGTTTCGTCTGCTCACCAAGGCTACATTTATTTAATTAAAAATACAGTAAAAACAGTAATATTGTGAAATATTATTACAATTTAAAATAACTGTTTTCTATTTGAATATATTTCACAAAGTAATTTATTCCTGTGATGGAAAAGCTGAATTTTCAGCATCATTACTCCAGTCTTCAGTGTCACATGATCCTTCAGAAATCATTCTAATATGCTGATCTGCTGCTCAAGAAACATTTAATGTGTACAATTGTACAAAATATTTGTGTACAATATTTTTTTTCAGGATTATTTGATGAATAGAAAGTTCAAAAGAACAGTGTTTATCTGAAATCTAATCTTTTGTAACATTATAAATGTCTTTACTGCCACTTTTGATTGATTTAATGCATCCTTGCTGAATAAAAGTATTCATTTCTTTAATTTCTTTTCAAAAAAATAAAAATAAAAATTCTTACTGACCCCAAACTTTTGAACGGTAGTGTATAATGCTACAGAAGCTTTGTATTTCAGATAAATGCTGTTCTTTTGAACTTTCTATTCATCAAGGAATCCTGAAAAAAAAAGTACACAACTGTTTTCAACATTGAAAATAATCATAAATGTTTATTGAGCAGCAAATCAGCATATTAGAATGATTTCTGAAGGATCATGTGACACTGAAGACTGGAGTAACGATGCTGAAAATTCAGCTTTGCATCACAGGAATAAATTACTTTGTCAAATATATTTAAATAGTACACAGTTATTTTAAATTGTAATAATATTTCACAATATTACTGTTTTTTACTGTATTTTTAATTAAATAAATGTAGCCTTGGTGAGCAGACGAAACTTCTTTTAAAAACATTAAAAATCTTAGTGGTTCCAAACTTTTGGACTGTACTGTATATATATATATATATCATATCATATATGTATCATATATATCGTAATACAATATGATTAATTATAAATAGCTTTATAATGCATGATCCTATTGATGGTCAGTTGGTCTTATTACAGCTGTCAATATGCTTTATGAGATATTCTTTGCTCTACAGTCTCTATGAATACAAGAATATAAAGAGATGACAGCGCAAACTAACCATAGAAGATTATGCAATTTAATACGGGTGAGCTTAACAACGAATTCCACGACTAATGCATACTAGAGCTACTGTCTTGAAAGATATACATGAAAAAAGACTCTGTGGATATTCACCTCTGGCTCACCTTTCTTCAGCTTGAAAGAGCTCTCCATCTGAGCCCATCTTTCCTTTAATATCATCAGGTTGTGGAGGTCACCCCACAAATCCTTCAGAGAGCTTCTATCATTTAGCGGGAATGCCAGGTGGTCTTTTTAGCAGGTTATATCAGGAAGAAGTAGTTAAATCAGGAAAGGCAGATGGAAGCTCAGAGCCCCCCTGTTGCATGTACCTGCAGGGCTGCAGCAGCTGTGAAGCAGGCTTTTCATCTAAAAATGTCCCCTAATTAAGTTAAGTCCGCCGAAGCCCTCCATGACATTCAGTTATTCTTATCCACCTCGCTCCCTGAGGGCCGACTGACCTATTCAACAAGTGGACCGCTGTGGGTCCGCGCTGGCCAGATGCCGAGACCTTGTCGGGTAATGCTGGGGGAATTTCCACTGTCACACTGAGTCAACACGAATCCAAGCAGCATTTCAGAAAGAAGAAGGACACAATGGACAAATCTTGTTATCAGTGTGAAATCTCTTCAGTACCTCAAATGTTTCTCCGATAGAGAATGACCGCGTGAATCAGATTTGACTCCTGAGAAAAAAGCCTATGTAACATGTAGAGAGTTTCAAAAGAGATCTCAACAATGTCATTTGCCAAGACACCAAAGTCCACAGTCAAAAAGTCAGAAATCTCACCTAATTCTTCCAAGACCAAATGTGAGCCATGCTATTCACATTCATTTTATAGCACTATACATTTACTGTGCACTACCTTTCAAAAGTATGAGGTTAGTATGATTATTTTTGGAAGAAATTAATACTTTTATTCAGCAAGGACATATTAAATTGAATTAAACGGATCAAAAGTGATAGTAAAGACATTTTATCTTTATATTATATTCTTCAAATAAATGCTGTTTCGTTTTTTAACGTTCTATTCATCAGAGAATCCTGAGAGAAAAAAAAAAGGTATATCAAGTTTTCCACAAAAAGCAAAACTGTTTTCAACATTGATAATAATCAGAAATGTTTTGCATCAAATCATCATATCAGAATGATTTCTGAAGGATCATGTGACACTGAAGACTGGAGTAATGATGCTGAAAATTCAGCTTTGATCACAGGAATAAATTACATTTTAAAACATATTCACATAGAAAACAGTTCTATTAAATTGTAATAATATTTCACAATTTTACTGTGTTTTTGATTGAATAAATGCAGCCTTGGTAAGCATAAGAGACAAAAAATTAAAAAGAAAATTACAAAATCTTACCAACCCCAACAATTGTCTTAATTGTCTATTTTATTGAATTTTTTACAATACAGTTCTCTTCTGCTTTGTTTCATATATCAATTTTGTCTTGCATGTTTCTCAGTGATTTCCTAATGAGAAATAAAGTTCTTCTTTACAAAGAGGTTGAATTAATTAACATTAGTTAATGTATTGAATATCACAAAACTAACCGTTTTAACAGCATTTTATGTTGTTATCATACTATTGTTTATTATTAATTCATGTTTAGTCCCAATTCATTAACTAATGTTAATTTATACAACATATTATTAGTAGCATATGTAGAAAATAATGCTTAAAAATGCTATTTCCCATAAGGAGTAGTATGATAAAGCAGATGTAGTAAAGCAAAAAAAAAAAGAGCATCATTTTTCTTTTCTTTATTAAGTGGGTTGAACTTTTAGCAACTACAAAAAAATTATTTTTCGAAGTTGTAAATAAGATTATAGGGGAGTGTTTTACTAAAAAACACTACTTCAAAATTACTTCACATTTAATTCCCTGTGTTACTTGCCGTTTCTTTGTAATTATTTGTGAAATTTCATGAACATTGATTCTACACTATTTTTATACTAAATATCACAAAACTAACCATTTTAACAGAATATTATGTTGTTAATTTATTAATATACTACTGTTTATTGTTAATTCATGTTTACTCCCAATTCATTAACTAATGTTAATGTATACAACATGTTAAAATGTTATTAGTAGCATATGTAGAAAAAAAAATGCTATTTCTCATAAGGAGAAATATGAGACTTTGCAAGAATTGACACTTACATGAAACACAACTCTTAAACTTTATTCTGGTGTGTTTACCATGGTATGACAAGTATAAGTAAAGCAAAAATGACTTTCTTTATTAAGTGGGTTGAACACGAAGTGGGCAGTTGTGGCCTAATGGATAGAGAGTTGGACTTGTAACCCAAAGGTCATGGGTTCGAGTCTCAGGTCCAGCAGGGATTGTCGGTGAGGGGAGTGAATGTCCAGCGCTCTCCCCACCCTCAATACCACGACTGAGGCGAGACCCTTGAGCAAGGCACCGTACCCCCAACTGCTCCCCGGGCGCCGCAGCAATGGCTGCCCACTGCTCCGGGTGTGTGTGTGTTCACTACGGTGTGTGTGTTCATTGCTGTGTGTGTGCGCACTTGGATGGGTTAAATGCAGAGCACAAATTCCGAGTATGGGTCACCATACTTGGCCACATGTCACTTCACTTCAACTTTTAGCAACTTCCTGTTTTTCAAAGTTGATTATTGGGGAGTGTTTACTAAAAATAGACTGTTTTTCTACTTCAATTTAATTCCCTGTGTTACTTGCCATTTGTTTGTGAAATTATATTTCTGAGTCATGAACATTAATTCTACACTATTTTTAAGTGTAGAAAGGGAACAGAGACTAACGCTTAGTGATCAGACCCTTAAACCCACACATTAAACTTGAGTGTGTAACGGACATGAGTTACACCTCAAACTGAGCAATGTGCTATTACTTTTCTAAGCGATCAGACTTACAGCACACCAGCGGCGTGGTGACAGTTTGAGTATTTGTCTGAGTGGTGAAGGTTTATCTAACGGTGTGATGCTGATGTGTGTGTCTGTATGCATTAGTAGCAGTGTTTGTAGATCTCATGGAATGCGCTCTGATGTGCCAAATAACACACTCTTCCAGCCACCCGACAGCAAACATCCCAAGGGTGGGTTTCCCAGGTAACAACACTACTACATGGTTATCAGATTTACGATATCGCAAACCAGTCCAAAAACACAAGTACACACACAGGATGAGAGCGCATGAGAAACGGAGGAGGAACGGAGGAGAACCCCACGGAGCATCTGGGCTCAGAGCCCAAATCTCAACACAGGAAAACACAAGCCCAATTGAACTTTGTAATCAGCGTCTGTGAGCTGCTGCTCAACTCTTAGATTTAATACAGCAGTGTAAACCAGCAGGGGAACATATACAAAAATACACAAAAAAATAAATATATTTATTAAGAATAATAAAATATTTTCAAATGAAAATCATTACAGATCATATTAATTATTATTATTATACTAGCATTAATATTAATATTATAATAAAAATAGCA
>RJVU01071319.1:1354719-1369266 GCA_003731715.1 Anabarilius grahami
AGCGTATGTATTTTAGGAATATCGTATACCCAAATAATTATTAAAATAAAATCATAAAATAAAAATAAAAATAACATTAAATATAAATATATTACATATATTGTATACAAGTATTAATAAAAATATCCCAATTTTAGACACAAAACTAAAAATACTAATATTATTGTTGACCATAATATTAATATAATGAAAAATATGATGTCAGTTAAGTGGTTTGCTCGGCATGTGTATTTCAGGAATATTTTACACACATTTTAGTAACTTAATCAAGTTAACCTAAATTCAACAAGTAGTGTCCACTTAATAAATGTAATTATTTTGATTTTGGTATAAAAATGCCTAAACTTTTGGCAGACTGATCAAACAACGAGTCATGAAAGAGATCACAGCTGATGTAAGGAAAACCGCATGTGCACAGTATACATATTATATAGTGTAGAAGTATAGTATTATAGCATGCGATCCTGAACAAGAAACAAGAAACTTGCCAAAGTTGGTCTCCTGCTGTATCCCGCAGTTATCTCTGCCATATTCTTAGAAGTGTAATTATGCAAAGTTGAAAGGAAAGACAAAATAACGATCTAAAAAAAAAAAGAAAATGGGATGCTGTGTAAGCACTTAAATGTTTACTTTAATTTGTATTTGGACTGAATATCAAACACTAGGTTCAGAATGACCATATACACATATACACTCATCCTGGGCTATTTCGAGCCTTTGATCAGCGCGACACACTGGCTCATCCCATCCAGAACAAACAAAATGACCTCAGTAAAAACAGAAAACATCAGCCAAAATCAAATCAACAGATGACCTCTGGCTTTAACAGTCAACATGAAATCATAATTGACCCTATTTATTTTCTCGGTACATGTTATTTATTGTGCATGACTCATCCGTGCATGCTATTCCAAAGAAACAACACATTTGTCTTTGTAATCCCTCACCAAAATGCTTAAATATTATACAAGTAAAATGGTTTACAGGCCACTTTTTGTGCAGTTTCGCAGCATGCATTGTCTTGTTCCATTTTGTTATGGGGTTGAAAAAAGGATGAACCTGTGCTGTGCATGTGTGTGTGTATGTGTGTGTGTGTAGTAGCAAGACACAAAGCAGGTGTATACACAGCTCTCCAAAAACGTCCACTCTCAAACAAAGCCGGTGACGGGCAGTTCCCAGGAAGGGGTAACGTGGCGTAAAATCTATGCACAGCCTTTCTTTGTTGCAATTCAGGCCTAATCCATCTGAGCTCCCCTGTAATAAAAGTTAGAGACTGGTTGTTGCGTCCAGGAATGAGCAAGCGGGCCGTAGTTCGGCTGGGATAACACGGCTCCTGTAGCTATGGTTACACAATGCTGCCCACCTCGATTAGATCTCGTTCATTTTTGAAGCCTTTTGGGGGTGTGGATCTGCGAGCATGACGGGATGGTAAGGATGGATCAGATTTAGAAAAAAAATGAATATTTATCAAATTCAGGTCTTGAAATAATCTAATTGAATTTGGGTATAAAGCTGTTGAAGCATCAACAATAACTTGCACGCTTGCTTGTTCTGTCTGTATGACCTGAAGCTATATCTAGGTAAACTGAAGAAATAACCAACTGAAAATGTGTTCTTAACCCTGTAAAGCCTGACATATGAAAGGATAGTCAATAAAAATAATTTTTTTTAAATGGAACAGTTTATTGAATCTTTAGACAAAATATAAAAGTAAATATATTGAATAAAAAAAGTGTGCATGTGTTTTATGTTTTGTATCATATTTGATACATCAGGCAGCCCATACAGTATAATATAGTGAGTATGATATGGTACTCGTACTCAAGGTGGGGAAAAAAAAATCACCTCAGGTTTATATAGAGGCCGGAAACAGAGCAAAAACAATGTTTTATGAAATGATACTAAACTTAAGTGTAGATATTGTTATTTATATGGCCAAAATGTCATATAAAATGTCATATAAAACTTACATAAAATGAATGAGTAGGGCTGGAACTGATTATTTTTTCTATCAATTATTTATATTTTTTATTCACAACCGCATTTTAACTAACCATAGCGGCGATATCAAACATGGAGGTGTCCATAAAACCGTGGTTTTACCATGATTGACAGCGCATAATTAAATAAATGAATCCAACTGAGGTGCGAGTTCATCCATTAGATACTTTAAATAACCAACAACAGCATTAAATGCTTTGCAAACGGTTGCAGAGAGTATGTTTGAGAGTATGTTTGCCCGGACCGTCATTGGGGAACATAAACAGTGCGATGAAGCGACGTGCACCATTTTAAAAGACTAATTTATGTAATCGACAAAATCGATTGCGTCGATGCGTCATTCAAGCCCTATGCATGAGTATCTAAATCTTTAAATAATATGTCTTAAAGGGTTAGTTCACCCAAAAATGAAAATAATGTCATTTATTACTCACCCTCATGCTGTTTCACACCCGTAAGACCTTCATTAATCTTCGGAACGCAAATTAAGATATTTTTGTTGAAATCCGATGGCTCAGTGAGGCCTCTATTGACAGCAATGACATTTCCTCTCTCAAGATCCATAAAGGTACTAAAAACATATTTAAATCAGTTCATGTGAGTACAGTGGTTCAATATTAATATTATAAAGCGACGAGAATATTTTTGGTGCGCCAAAAAAACAAAATAACGATTTATATAGTGATGGCCGATTTCAAAACACTGCTTCAGTAAGCTTCCGGAGCATAATGAATCAGCATGTTGAATCTGCGGTTCGGAGCGGCAAAGTCACGTGATTTCAGCAGTTTGGCGGTTTGACACGTGATCCGAATCATGATTCGATACACTGATTCATACCGCTTACTGAAGCAGTGTTTTGAAATCGGCCATCACTAAATAAGTCGTTATTTTGGTTTTTTTGGCGCACCAAAATATTCTCATTGCTTTATAATATTAATATTGAACCACTGTACTCACATGAACTGATTCAAATATGTTTTTAGTACATTAATGGATCTTGAGAGAGGAAATGTCATTGCTGGCTATGCAGGCCTCACTGAGCGATCGGATTTCTAAAAATATATCTTAATTTGTGTTCCGAAGATGAACGAAGGTCTTACACACTCTATCCTTCACTCCACACAACCATCAACACCTCTTGCTTACTCCTGCTCTTACTACTCAACCTGCACTTAGGCCCTGTTTTCACCTGGTGTTAAGATGTGTTTTGGTCGATCAGTCACAAGTAGACGATGCTAAATACAGGTGTAAATGGGATGTAAACCATTTTGAGCTTGTCCACTTTCGATCACTTCCAGATGTAGTTGAAAACACATTCGACCGGGTTGCTTTCGTAGTGTAAAAGCTCATGTGGTCGAATGTGTTCAAACAGCCACAAAAGACCATCTACTCTCCATCTACTGACCTAATGTGTAAACATTATGGGAAGAGCTCTAGCCAAACAGGTTTTAAACTTTGTCGGCTGAAGACCCAAGTTTGGTTTGAAGACAAAAAATGTACCAAGCACAATGTTCTCTCACAATTCCTGATTTCTAACACACACTCACAGTGTTCGGCCAGTCTTGTGGCTGTCATATGTCACTCCATATATTTTTCTCATCATCATGGCCGTGTTCATATGTAAATTGTGCAAGCTTATTTTCTCCATTAGATCGAAAGATATGAAAAAGTCCATACATTTACCCACCCATAGACCCTCCCCTCAAAGAAATCAGGACAGAAGAGGTTGAAAGTGGACAAAAGAGATGGATTAAAACATCAGGTGTAAACGGGAATGTGTCTCCCTCGTCTACTGGTGATCTGATCGACCAAAACGCATATTAATACCAGGGCTTTAGAATCAGTGTAGAGGATGTGTGTCGGAAAGATCAGGAAAGCACGAGACCCAGACATCATCTCACTCACCTGTCTGAAAGTCTGTTCAGACCAGCTGTCACCCATATCTTCACCCAGATCTTCAACAAATCTCTGGAGCTGTGTGAAGTCCCTTCCTGCTTCAAATGCTCCACCATCATCCCCATCCCAAAGAAACCCAAGATCACAGGACTGAATGACCTGTACCTTTAACGTCTGTGGTCATGAAGTCATTTGAGAGACTGGTGCCGGCCCACCTGAAGGACATCTTTGCTAGACCCCCTTCAGTTTGCTTATTAAGCAAACAGGGCCATGGATGATGCAGTCAACATGGGACTGCATATCATCCTGCAACATCTGGACAAACCAGGGACTTATGCTAGGATCCTGTTTGTGGACTGCAGTTCAGCCTCTAACTCCATCATTCTGAACCTCCTCCTAAGGCCTGGGACACACTAGATGATTTTCAAATCATAACCGATTTTAAAACTGTGGGAGAACACAGACATAAGGGCAGTTTCAACCGATTTTTAGCATTATAATCCTCCGAAAGCACACACTAGAAGATTCGTCCAGACCTCGAGACCACACACCTGTCAATTTTAGTAACATTTTCACAGTGAGACGAAATCTCACAGAGACTCGCGAGATCAAGCGTGACTTGAGAAGAAAACCAAATGGAGGACAATCGACATTTTCAGCTGGTTCTCCTGGCGTGAGTTTTGTTTTACGGGAGGAAAAACAAAGGATAAAAAAGAATATGGGTAATCTTCTTTCTTAATACTCCACTTTTGTGGCATGTTTGTGGCCGCCAAGTTTCAGCTATAGGAGCACGCAACATCCGGTTGGTGAAGCTTGACCGCTCTCATTGGCTATCACGGGTATCATGTCAGAGGCAGCCTGATCAAGAGTCGTAAATATCGATCGTTTTGGGATCGTGTGGGCTCCAACGCTACCGTAAGCAGTAAAATAATGGTAATGATACCCCACAATTGAGGATTTTTGGACAAAAAGTCAGTCGCAAGAAGCCTCGAATCGGGCCACAACCCCCAGATCATTGGGAGTTGCAAATTGGGCCCAAAATCAGGCTTAAAATCTTCAAGTGTGTGGCCAGCCTTAACCAAGATCTCTGTGTCCACCTCCATCAGTCAGTGGAACAACTTCCTGACAGGCAGCAGCTAGTGAGGCTGGGAAAATTCACATCCAACAGCCACACAATCAGCACTGGCGCTCCACAAGAATGTGCTAGTTGTAGTTAAGCACTCAATAAATTTCGGCTCTAACCACTGGGAGGCCAGAGTCTTCCAAAACTTCACCTGGTAAGTCTTTAATGTAACTGTAATGTAAGTAAGTAAATGTCGTATATGCATATGACTCTCTTCAAAATCAGGGAAAGTGAGTTGCAACACACTGCTCAAACGAAAATAAACACCTAAAAATAAAATGAACATGCACCAACTTACACTGAAAACCATTTTCTCATTACATCTTTAGAAAGATGTAGTTCATTTCTCCAAAGAAAATTCGTCCTTCTGATTGTCCTCACACATAAAATGTAAGTGAATGATGCAGTGAAGCAGGAGCGAGACGTTCTCTGACCTCATTCGATTTAGCAGGTAATTGCTTTTGCCGAGTTGAATATTTCTTCCTGCATTCTAAGGTCCTTTTGTTCCATTTGTTTGCAACAACTTAATTTAGACCAGCGTTTCATGCAAAGTCTTTACTGAGACACATAAAGCACAAAGGGAGGACAATATCTGATCTCTCCAGCATGTTAAGAATGTATTAAAGAAGCCTCTGTTTGAGTTAAACCTTGTTGAACCTCTGCTTCACAACCCAAGAGACAACCCTGGCATCATCTATCCTTTTGTTATCTGTTCCTGCTTCTCAAACTCTCTTGTTCCAGTGGAATTCCTCACAGAGCAATAAATTCTTAGCAGCGCAATCTTCTCCCTACGGTCAGCGCTGGCATCCTGCAAAGTAAACTCAACCGCTGCCCAAATTCAACGTAATTCTGCAGCCGCGGTGACTGTGAGGGGACGCTGCCGTAATGTGTTAACGCTAAGCCACGACCAAAGAACGGCATGTCAGAGAACGTGAAATAAGAACGCAAAATGAGGCGATTGCTAAATCGGCGTGCTCTCAGAAGACAGGCAAACGAGATCCAGATGGTTGTTCTGTTCCAGGGCCACACCTGTTGTCCGGGGGGGGTGAGACAGAAGACGTGCGCGCGCACACAAACATAACGCAGTTCGCATATGTGTTCAAACGTGGCCACCGTGTTAAAAATACGACCTTGAGTGAACTTGAATGCAGGGAATTGACACAACAGGTGTGCAGCCTGTGCAGGTCCCTTAAGCAGTTAAAACAAGCTGATCTGAGAACAGCTACAGCCCCCCACATAGCAGGAACGGCAAAACACACACACACAAGTTGAAGTTTTAATGACAAAAACAGCGAAATATTTTAGATGAAATCCACCACATGAGCTAAATCAATGTGACTGTAAAAAATTAACTGTAAATATTTCTGTTCCAAAACTAGTGAGCTCCCTACTTAGACAGCATTTTAAGGCATCATATATGTGCTGATACCCAAGTTGGCTAAGTAAAATACGTTTTTATCCTTAAATTCACAATGAAATCAAATTTGACAGTTCTTGTTTTTTTATGAAATATTGCAGTATTTATTAAAAATGATTTATCCATGCATAGCATTATTATTTTTTATTTATGTGCCTTAGTAATCTTTAATTAAAATAACATCCCCTCCCTCTTGCAGCGACATCTCTTCTCTTCTCTGATGATGTGTTTACTGGCACGAGGGCGGGGCAACCTGTCACTCACGTGAGATCCACCAATAGCAAACCACAATGATCTAAACATCCAATCAATTCCCCATGGACAAAATCAAGTCTTAAATAAATGTTTTCTTGTTTCAGAAGCCATTTCACAATAGGGAAGATCTTCTGTTTCATGGCAACTTTAATTCAATGCCACACGCTCAGTGAAAAATCCACTCAACATGGTGGATAATGCTGAAAAACTACTGATTATAAACTACTTTTAGTTCATTCAATGCTGTAAAATATAAAAAAAGGTAAAAAAAAAAAAAATCTAAGCTAAAATGGATTCTTGTAGAGCACTGTTAGTTAGCAAAATGCAAATGTCAAACTACACCATCAGTTGAGCCAAGTCTCCTGTGCCCTTCACATGAAGAGCGTTATTTGTGTGACGCCTATGTATTGCATTTTAAGGCCCTGTCCCAAATGGCACACTTCATATGCACTTATGGACTTGTGGAATTACAATGGCTGCAGTGTGCGTGTGATCGTGAAGTCCACGAGAGCATATACGGTGTCCCATTTGTCATTTTAGGAATCTTTTGTTTCGAATCAGTGGTTCGGAGCGTTCATCAAACTGCCAAAGTCACGTGATTTCAGTAAACAAGGCTTTGTTACATCATAAGTGTTTTGAAACTTTAATTTGGCAGTTTGATACACGCTCTGAACCACTGATTCGAAACAAAAGATTTGTAAAGCTTCGAAGCTTCATGAAGCAGTGTTTTGAAATCGCCCAACACTAGATATTGTTGAATAAAGTCACTATTTTTTATTTTTGGTGCACAAAAAGTATTCTAGTCACTTTATAATATTAAGGTTGAACCACTGCAGTCACATGAACTGTTTTAAATATGTCTTTAGTTGCTTTCTGGGCATCTGAAAGTGTTAATTATCTTCCTGGCAATGGAGGCCTCACTGAGCCATCGGATTTGATCAAAAAAATCTTAATTTGTGTTCTGAAGATGAACGAAGGTCTTACAGGTGTGGAACGACATGAGTGTGAGTAATAAATGACAGAATTTTCATTTTTGGGTGAACTAACCCTTTAACTAATGCTAACAGATAAAACCTTTGATATTGAAAATGCATTAGTAAATTTTGAGATGAACATTAACTAAGATTAATAAATGCTGCAGAATTGTTCATTGTTAGTTCATATTAATTAATGTAGTTAAGTATTGTTAACAAATAAAACCTTACACTTCAGAAGTCAGAACCTCAAAAAGCCCTGTTCCTCGAGCAAAAACATATGCCCTACAAAAACATCCAGTCATTTGGGCCCAGGTTAAATTACAGAAGTTTTCCAGATTTGATTAATAGCAGTGGAGAGAAAAGCTGATAGGATACACACACTTTTCCTGAATATCATTTATGGCAGTTGTAATACAGGGCCTTCACGGTTGACCAATCTACATGAAGTTACACAATTATGTCTCCTAAGTTAATATTAACGTCATGTGGTCTGCATACTGTAACTCTGTGTTTTTCTCAGGGAAATAGCAGCATTAAGCCACACAACAGGAATAGATCACCCCAAAATGAATGTCATAATTTACGCCCCCTCGTGTTGTTTCAGACCCACATGCTTTTATATTTCCAGTTTCTTTCACACAGATATTTTTCCACAGTTTGTAGTTACCATGAATATCAAGCTCCAAAATGAAGATAAAAACACCAAAAAGTAAATAAAAAATTAAAATGACTCATGATATGACTCATTTGGATGAAATGGCTGTGAACAACTATTAATAAAGTAGTTTAGATACGGTGAATGGAACAATGAAATGATAAATTTAGGTTCTAGTAACATTAGCTGCTATTATTGTTGTGCTGGGGGCAGTTGAGGTTGAAATATTTCAATTAAATATTGCAAAGAAAACTCTTGACTTCAGAAAAGGATACAAATATTTCAGCGCTCCCAGAACGAGACGTGCCTGGCGGGTTTCCTCTACCAATACCAACATGTTTAATTTCCCCTCCATCTTGATTCTAGTCTTATCAACAGCTTGACACATCGAGGTCTGAGGATAATTTTATCTGTGGTGTGACTGTGAAAGTGACTTGGCAACAATGAATAAAACGTCTTTCAATAAAAACTATTTCATTTCACACAGGAGGTTTTGGTGTCATGTTGAAGTTCATGTTGAACTTTGTGAGTGTAGATGAGGACACATTTTTCCCTTGGATTTATCAAAAGCTTATTCAAAAAAGACGATTACGTCAAACCTGATTTTTGAATCTGAAATTGAGATTTTACAGCTGAGCCAAAGGGAAAGATTGACAGTGAATAAGACATCTATTTTAGTCTGTTCCTCACAGTAAACCACGGTTTCATATTCAAAAGACTTGTGACATGTTGTTTGTCACTTTTTATAAATTTAATGCATCTCTGCTGAATAAAAGTATTAAACTCTTTCAAAAAAAATTAAATAAAAATAAAACCTTACTGACCCCAAACTTGGTCAATGTTTCTGGCATCAACGCGCTGGTTTTCCACAGCACTAAATCCTTTGATAACAAAACATCTGCAGCTAATATCTGCCTACCAACAGTGAACTTGAAAGCGCGTATCGCTATCTAATTTCAAATGTCAAGCATTAGCCTATAACTGAACCACATCTTGTCAGGCGTTCTTGAGGATTAGGCAAATGGGACTTTACACAACCCTCGACTGAAAGTGCTCAAGGTAAAACACTAGATGTACCATATAACTAAGAGAGTCTTGTTTAGCATCTCTCAGCCTTGGCATTACCAACATCCTCTTTGGCACACGGACCTGAAAGTCAAAAGAGGCATTCAGAGATGCGAATTTATGGAAATGCCACATTAAAAATAGATCAAGGGTGTCATTGCATAAAAAGACGTTATGAGCATTAGCAGGCAGTGGGGTGATGAAATGTGTTTTTAGCAGTTGGAAAGAATTCAGGCTTTAATTAGAGACAATTAGGAGCAGATATGAACACACACACACTAGACGGACGGACGGAAGGATAGATAGATAGATAGATAGATAGATAGATAGATAGATAGATAGATAGATAGATAGATAGATAGATAGATAGATAGATAGATAGATAGATAGAATGATAGATAGAATGATAGAATGATAGAATGATAGAATGATAGAATGATAGAACGATAGAACGATAGAATGATAGATAGATAGAACAATAGAATGATAGATAGAATGATAGAATGATAGAACGACAGACAGACGGACGGATTAGATAGATAGGTAGATAGGTAGATAGAACGATAGATAGAACGATAGATAGATGATGGATAGATAGATAGATAGATAGATAGATAGATAGATAGATAGATAGATAGATAGAACGATAGAATGACAGAACGATAGATAGATAGAGAGAAAGACAGACAGATAGAACTATAGATAAAACGATAGAACGATAGATAGAACGATAGATTGAACGATAGAACGATAGATAGATAGATAGATAGATAAATAGATAGAACGATAGATAGATAGATAGATAGATAGATAGATAGATAGATAGATAGATAGATAGATAGATAGATAGAATGAGATAGATAATCGATAGATCGATAGAACGATAGATCGATAGATAGAACGATAGATAGATATATATATAGAACGATAGATAGATAGAACGATAGATAGATATATAGAACGATAGATAGATGATCGATAGATCGATAGATACAATGATAGAACGATAGATAGATAGATAGATAGATAGATAGATAGAACGACAGAACGATAGATAGATAAATAGATAGATAGATAAAACGATAGAACAATAGAACGATAGATAGATAGATAGATAGATAGATAGATAGAAAGATAGATAGATAGATAGATAGATAGATAGATAGATAGATAGATAGATAGATAGATAGATGATCGATAGATCGATAGAACGATAGATAGATAGATAGATAGATAGATAGATAGATAGATAGATAGATAGATAGATAGATAGATAGATAGATGGATACAACGATAGATACAACGATAGAACGACAGAACGATAGATAGATAAATAGAAAGACAGACAGACAGATAGAACTATAGATAAAACGATAGAACGATAGAACGATAGATAGATAGAACGATAGAACGATAGATAGATAGATGATAGATAGATAGATAGATAGATAGATAGATAGATAGATAGATAGATAGATAGATAGATAGATAGATAGATAGATAGATTCTTCGATTCTAAATTATTCACAAGCACAACAGCTGATGGATCAAGTCTTGTGCAGTAAAACGAACATCTTTCAGCTACTAGCTTAGATCTATAACCGCTATACTGCACCAAACACTCCAGCGAGAAAACCACGATCCCTGCTGTGAGTCCTGAGCACACATGCTGCCCGCTTCATCCACTACACTACACCGCTGAACATGGCTCAATTCTGCACAGTATGAAATGACTCTCTAATGATGGCTGTATACAGTACTAGGTGTGCATCACTTCTTTGCAGTAACCCAGTGCATGTAATGAGACTCCAGATTATTACTTGGTGCATTCTGAGAATTGAGGGCCGTTTGGAACCACAAGAGCATGACGTTAATATAGGACCACAATGCTTCTGTCCTTCACATGGGATTATATGGGATTATAGGCAAGGAAGGAAATTAACTTTTTTGTGTTTCAGCCACACAAAAGCTCAATTTCACCAGCCGATGACATATTTTACCAGTCATTTTGCAATTTAAATACATAAAAGCTCTATACTGTATGTATGAAATTTAACAATAAGTCAGAACATATGCAAAACTGTGCTTAGACAACGAGTATGAAGCTCAAGAAACTGCATCCATCCATCACAAGCGTACTCCACACGGCTCCAGAGGTTTAATAAAGGCCTTCTGAAGCGAAGCGATGCGTTTGTGTAAGAAAAATATCCATATTTAACAAGTTATAAAGTAAAATATCTAACTTCCGCCAGACCACCTTCCAATCTGCTCACCAGCTGCTCTGTACAGATAGAGACAGATAGAGTATAGACCAAGGCCTCTCACACTTCATAGCTCAAATACTGTACAACACCCTCCTGCTTTGTTCATTATTGTTCACTTCAGTGATAGTTAGTACTTAAGGTCTGAGTTCTTTTAAGCCATGCTGAGCCCGACTCTCTCAATTAAAATCTCCATTCCAGTACATCGGCGCGCCACAGACGGGGGCCAGTCTTACAAAAAAACTGTCAAAGACCACAAAGATGAAACCTGGCACTGGCTTTCCCAAGGTGAACACCTTCTCAAATCCAGACGCTCAAATCTCCCCGACCGCTGCACGCCCCTTGACCCAAATTAATCAACACACTCCAAACCCATCCATTAAAAATCCGCCTTCTGCCTGCACAGTGTCACGTCTTTTCAAACGAGAACTTATTTTAGAGAGGACTGGACTGGCTGTAAGTGGAAACACTGGCACTAGCGTTCTGCCCTGAGCCAGAAAACTCCAGCTGGCTAAACTCAAAGTCTCAAGCAGGTAGTGCAACACAAAAAACCATTAGATATGCTTTACGGGGCTCTCTGAGGAAAGCTGCTTTATACTATGGGCCTGTCTGTCAGGCGGTTCGGCTGGCCAGGGAGATGCCCAAAGGGAACATGTGCATTATCTATTAGTTTAAGCCCCGTGTCTGTAGGGGAAAGCCCTCCATCTGTGGCAAACCTCAGCAGGCACAGGCCTGGATGGTATCCACCTTCTTTCTGGCAAGGGAGACGGATTATGGAGAGACACAGCACGCAAGCAGCGGCACTGGGGCCGGTGGCATTTACTTTTGATGCCTTTACCTTGCAGACGGGACAACTGGGACGGTTTCACAATCTTTTGGCATATTCTGAATATGAAATGTCAGTCGGTATAAAAGATTAGGAAGACAACGTTTTTTTTCCTTTCCATAATGGACAGAAATGGGACTTTGTTTTTAAGTAAGGGCATTTTGTGTGTCTGCATAAGAATGGAAACTGTGTTGAAATCATTGGGACTGCATACAGTATCTCACAGAAGTGAGTTCACCCCTCACATTTTTGTAAAAATGTTATTATATCTTTTCATGTGACAACACTGAAGAAATTACCCTTTGCTACAATGTAAAGTAGTGAGTGTACAGCTTGTATAACAGTGTAAATTTGCTGTCCCCTCAAAATAACTCAACACACAGCCATTGATATCTAAACCGCTAAGTGAAAATGTCCAAATTGGGCCCAAAGTGTCAATATTTTGTGTAGCCACCATTATTTTCCAGCACTGCCTTAACATTCTTGGGCATGGAGTTCACCAGAGCATCACAGGTTGCCACTGGAGTCCTCTTCCACTCCTCCATGACGACATCACGGAGCTGGTGGATGTTAGAGACCTTGCACTCCTCCACCTTCCATTTGAGGATGCCCCACAGATGCTCAACAGGGTTTAGGTACCCTCAGCTTCTTTAGCAAGGCAGTGGTTGCCTTGGAGGTGTGTTTGGGGTCGTTATCATGTTGGAATACTGCCCTGCGGCCCAGTCTCTGAAGGGAGGGGATCATGCTCTGCTTCAGTATGTCACAGTACATGTTGGCATTCATGGTTCCCTCAATGAATTGTAGCTCCCCAGTGCCGGCAGCACTCATGCAGCCCCAGACCATGACACTCCCACCACCATGCTTGACTGTAGGCAAGACACACTTGTCTTTGTACTCCTCACCTGGTTGCCGCCACACACGCTTGACACCATCTGAACCAAAGAAGTTTATCTTGGTCTCATCAGACCACAGGACATGGTTCTAGTAATCCATGTCCTTAGTCTGCTTGTCTTCAGCAAACTGTTCGGCTTTCTTGTGCATCATCTTTAGAAGAGGCTTCCTTCTGGGACGACAGCCATGCAGACCAAATTGATGCAGTGTGCGGCGTATGGTCTGAGCACTGACAGGCTGACCGCCCACCCCTTCAACCTCTGCAGCAATGCTGGCAGCACTCATACGTCTATTTCCCAAACACAACCTCTGGATATGACTCTGAGCACGTGCACTCAACTTCTTTGGTCGACCATGGCGAGGCCTGTTCTGAGTGGAACCTGTCCTGTTAAACCGCTGTATGGTCTTGGCCACCTTGCTGCAGCTCAGTTTCAGGGTCTTGGCAATCTTCTTATAGCCTACGCCATCTTTATGTAGAGCAACAATTATTTTTTTCAGATCCTCAGAGAGTTCTTTGCCATGAGGTGCCATGTTGAACTTCCAGTGACTAGTATGAGAGAGTGAGAGCGCACCTTTAACACACCTGCTCTCCATTCACACCTGAGACCTTGTAAAACTAACGAGTCACATGACACCGGGGAGAGAAAATGGCTAATTGGGCCCAATTTGGACATTTTCACTTAGGGCTGTACTCACTTTTGTGGCCAGCGGTTTAGACATTAATGGCTGTGTGTTGAGTTATTTTGAGGGGACAGCAAATTTACACTGTTATATAAGCTGTACACTCACTACTTTACATTGTAGCAAAGTGTCATTTCTTCAGTGTTGTCACATGAAAAGATATAATAAAATATTTACAAAAATGTGAGGGGTGTACTCACTTCTGTGAGATACTGTATATAAACTGTGAAGACATATATACAAAAGTACATATATTATATATTTTAAATATTGCCTACTGTGTTGTTATTATTAATTAAAACAAAAACTCTTAAAAATCATTTTTGAAAAAAATATATAATATGAATATTAACTGCAAAAAAAAAATGAAAATTAAAAATGTTTCCTTGGAAACTAACTGAAATAAGTTGATGTTGAATAACTAAAATTAAAACTAAAATTAAAAAATAAATTAAAGCTAAATAGAAATATATAAAAATATTTTAAAAATTAAAATGCA